>JAURVB010006738.1:0-31986 GCA_033002965.1 Piper betle | reverse complement strand
TTCTCCTCTTCAGGTATAAATGGATGATTGTGATTAGGGAGAGTTTGGACTTTATCTTGTAATTCTGGTGTTGTTTGTCAAACAACATCAAGAATATGGTCCTGATTATTATCAAGAACAATCATAGGAAGAGAAACATATTCTTCTTCAAAGACAAAGTCCCTAACTTTATTTCCCCCTCCAAACTCAACATCCTCAAAGAACTTGGCATTTCTCGTCTCAAAGAATGACCTTATTGTTAGATCATAAAACTTATACCCTCTAGACTGTTCAGAGTACCCAACATAATAACTGCTAACTAATCTTAAATCCAGTTTCCTTTTATTTAGCTTATTAGAACATGTCTTAGTTGAACAACCCCAAATACATAAATTCTTAATACTGGGTTATTTTTTAGTTCACAATTCATAAGGAGCTCTTGCCTTTGTCGGTACTTTATTAAGAAGATATGCTGTTGTCTTTAGTGTGTCACCCAAAAGTGAATCAGATCAAGTAGTATGAACAATATACTTCTCACCACGTCTTTAATGTTTAGTTTTGTATCCCAACAACACCATCATGCTAGAAGTACTTGTCATTGTGTGTTGTGGAAGAATTCTACACTCTTCTAGAAATTTGGCAAATGGTCCTTGACGTTGTACACCTGATCCATCATATCTACCATAGTATTCACTACCACGATTAGATCTGATAGCCTTAAATATTTTGTCAAGTTGGTTCTCAACTTCATCCTTATATGTCTTAATTACGTCCAATGCTTGAGACTTCTCATAAATGAGATGAAGGTAGCCATAACCAGAATAATCGTTTATGAACGTAATAAAATATTGTTGACTATTCTAAGAAGCCGTAGAAAATGACCCACAAATATCCGTATGTATTAGTTCTAAGATGCTTGAAGATCTATTAGCTCCTAGCCTTCTTATATTTGTTTGTTTTCCCTTAATGCACTCAACACAGACTTGAAGATCTAATAAATTAAGAGAATCAAGAATTCCATCTAACATAAGTCATTCCATGCTTTGTTTGGAAATGTGTCCTAAACGCTTATGCCAGAGTAAAGCAGAATTCTCATTAGTTAATTTTCTTTTCATACCACATAAGCCCACATACATAATTTCATTAAAAGATGCAATAGTATCAAGTAAATATAGATTATCATAAAAAAACAAGTAACCTATACCCACAATATTTGAATTTAGAAATAGACTAAACTTATTATTTCTATATGAACAAGAGTAACTAGATTTGTCCAACATAGAAATAGAAACCAAATTCCGTCTAAAAGACAATGCTACATATCTCTCTTTCAAATCTAAATAATATTTTATCCTTAATGATAATATAAAAATCCCTATTGCTTCAACTATAACTGAGTTGCCATCACCCACATAGATGAATCTTTCAGCATTATTTACCTTTTGACAATTCAAACAACTCTGCATTGACTTACTTATATGAGTAGTAGCACCTGAATCTAACCACCAAGTGTGTATTGGCACTAAAGCTAAATTAACTTCAGAACAAAAAAAATTATAAAATGGACTTTATTTACACACTAAGCATAATACTTAGTGCATTCCTTCTTCATATGTCCAAATTTATCACAAAAGAAATAGCAACAAGCCTGATTTTCTTTTTTTATCTTGATAGGTACTGGCCAAGTGATCACTTTCACCCTATTCTTGCTTCAACCTTTCTTCTTTTTGTGCAATAAAAAATTAACTCATTAAGAGTTCATTTGTCCCTTTGGCAGCTATAAGGGACCTTGAATTGACTGAATTGTGCTAGAAGAGAAAATAAAATTAAATGCACAAGCAAATCTTGAGATAGCTCTAACTTTAGAGTTTTTAGTTTTGAAATAATATTTGACATTTCTCATATGTACTCTCTAATGCTTGTTTTGCCTTTTAAACTTTTTATTTGAAATCAAGTTTGACAAAAGCGTACTTGTTTCAGCCTTATCATTTTTTACAAAACGCTTTTCAATTTCTTTAAGAAACTTAATGGCTATAGTAACCTTTTCAAACACATCATCCCTAAAGGTCTCTAGAATCCCATGCTTCATAATCATAAGACTCAGGCAATTTGAACGTTCCTACTTTTTAATATCCTATTTTTCATCAATTGAACTTTTTGTCTGTAAGAGAAACAGGTTGTTTAGTCCTTAATGCCAAGTCAAGATCCATGCAGCTAAGAATGATCATTATGCTCTCTTCAAATCATTACAATTATCTTTAAGCATGGGAAATGAATTGATGTTAGCTGAAATCATATAAGTAGATTGATTCACTGAATCCATAGAATAAAACAACATACCCATAATAAGATTAATAATTCAAATAATGGTTAATTCCATCAAGAGATACCTAACACAACAATAATATTTAGTCTTTGGATAGACATATTAATTTCTAAGTGGTACTCTTAGTGCAATAATCAAATATAGAAAATAAATTCCCTCCAATAATAAATCTTATTTTGGGCCGATTTATTATTCACATGGAAGCTTGATAATTATTTCATATTTATTATCACAAATGAATCTAAATATCACAAATGAATCTAAATGCAGTAATCAAATATAGACAATAAATCCTATTAAATAATAAACCTTCCTTTGGGCGATTCACATGGAACCTTAATAATTATCTCATATCTATTACCACAAATGAATATATAATTCTATCAAATATTAACCTTCTTTTGGGACGATTAATATTCACATAAATTAAATACACACAACTGTCTTAATATTAAGAAATAAATTAATTTCTACAAAAAGCTACTTTGATAGCATATTGTAGGCATTAATAAATTCTAAAATATTAATCATAACTAAAACATAATTTGACTTTAATAGTCCTCAACTGAAACGGTTATAAAAGTATCTTTATTTAAATTTTTTTGAAATTATAACCTTTTATAACTTTATTTTCTTCACTCGATATTTTACTAAACGAAGACCTTAATTTGGGAATAAATATCCAAAGACAAATTTCTTGCATTTTCACTATTGAATTTTGGGAAATTCCCAATGGGTTGAAGACCTTATCCCTCTTACGACCTAGCATTCTTTTGGGATCCTTCTTTCCTGAATCTGAATCCATAATTAAACTCAAATAAAATTAATCCTTAATGATGTAATATGAAGTTGGCTCTCATACTGCTTGTTAAAAATTTATAACTTAAACTTAAAAAGAAAAAACTTTATTATTTTTCATATCAAATCATCAAGTAAATTAAATTAAATACCGGAAGCTACCTTAATCCATAAAAGCAAAATAATTATTTACCTCCTTGGGTTTTAATCATCTAAATTCAATAGTAGTTTTTCAAAACCAAAGTTACTAGACGATGAGATGCTAAAACGAAAACTACTTATGAATTTATAAGGACCATAACATCTTTATTTATAGCTTTAGTTTCATAATTTCAAATTGACCCATCATACAAGAGAAATTACAAAAATGATATCTACACATTGAATTTCATACTTTTATTTATGGTATTCATACATTGAATTCAACACCTTTATTTATGACCCATAAATACTTAACTTTAATAAATTAATTAAAATTAGACCTACCTTTAAATAATGGCATATGATACAATTCCAGATTTACGTGTATATTTATGTCCAACATCCAACAGCGCGTACCTACTCAAATAGATTAATTTCACTATTTTAAACTAACCATTCATAAATTAAAAAACTTTTATTGTCTTAGAACAGTGAAGTGTTAGCAATATGATAGATACCTCGACTGACGCACTATATCGTGTGTCTACTTTTGATATCATATGAAGGGTTTCCAAGGGGTAGGGAGAATTATCGCAAAAAAAATAAGGGTTTGACAATATGCATGGTTAGCAGACAATAAAATTAGAACAAACATTTTTATCAACAAGACTTACCATAAGACCAGTTTAAACATATGCTCGTGATATTATAAGCATATGCTCGTGATATTTTAATGTAAACACCCGAAAAATACTTTGCTCTTTGATGGTGAAAACCAGAACCACTATTAAAAATTAATATATGTTCCAATCAACAAATTGTAAACAATATATTTCAAACATGCTTCAACACATAACACCATTACAAAACTAGAAGCACCATTACAATATAGTCCTATTTCAGCCTTGATTTGGATATCAAGTATTACTTGTCAAATCATTTCCACATCTAAGCATGAAGAGCTCTAAATTAATAAACAAAAAGACAAACCAAAGTTTAATGAGCAGACTGTTATACGGAGTAAATCCGGAGCCGCTACCATTCACCAAGCATAATATAACATTGATATACATGCAAGTTGAATACTAGGGAAACATAGAAGTAAGTTTGAATATTAATTCAATTCCATAAACTAAAACCCATTGTCGTTCCCCAAAAATACCTAAAATAATTTTCATTGTCTTATCATAACAGATCTGTCCAAATACTAGGGTCCAGAGAAAATTACTAAATGGTTGGATAAAAGTGAGATACTTGTGTGCTTACAGCCTCAAAAAATGAAAAAGAAAAAGAAAAGAGAAAATCCAAAATCCTGACCAAACGTCCATCCACCCACGCCCAGTTTCTAACATACCTCTTCAACCTGCGTACAATATTACTTGTTCATTCAGTGCCATTGATGAACGAAGATCACTAGAAGAAACTCGCTCATGAGCAACTAGAGGTTGTTCGACCGCGATTTCCGGTCGCAAATTTGCTACCGCATTGACACGGGTCACTTTTACGACCACTTTGCAACCTCATTGCCGATTGTGAAACATATCATGGTTTTATAACCGCGTTGCGACCGATTTAGTGATCAAAACTTTATAACCACCAGCTTAGGTATAATATTGTAGTTTTTAAAATTTATACTTTTTGATAAATACGTTAGTTAAGATTGAAATTATTGATTGTGGTCGTTTGATAATTATTGTTGAATGGTGTTGAATGTTTCCTGCTTATTGTTATGACGAATTATTAAAATCAGGGTTTATTGTGCGATTATGATTGTTATTTTGGATATATTTTGAAATTAGGATATTTAGAAAATTTTTAAAACTAATTAATTTTGTTCATTTACATGTGATGGTATTATTAAAATTATTAGGGTTTATTTTGTGCATGTTGTTTTAATGATTACGATAGTATTATTAGTATTATTTTATTTGTTTAAATTTATGATTAAAATTCGTAATTAAAATTAATGAATATTTTGTGATGGTTGAAAAAAGATGTGTAAATTAATTGTTGAATTAATACAATGATACCATGCTTAACCTTGAGTTATAATTTTTCATACCTATTAAGTTGCAATTTAATTTCATGAGCTCAAGTATTCAAATTAGTGATTTTCTATAATCAATTAGTTTAGACTATAGTTGAGCACTATGATTCCATGAGAACAAGTATAATACTAACTACTTTTCTTGACTCAATTGGTTTCGAATTGAGTTGAGGACTATGATTTCATAGTCAAAACAAAAGTATTCTATGTTTTACGTGCATTCTAAAATATTATTGGCATCTCAATTAACTTGTTTTCACTAATTAGTGCATGTGATAATAAATACGAACAACCTTGATTAGATGTATAATAGGTGGTTAGGAGGAGGAATTTTGGATCAAGATTATGAGTGAGGAGCCAAGAAGTTTCTCGATTTTGCTATCTCATGTCCAAAAACTGTTGATAATTTTCAAATTCTTTGTCTAGGCAATCTATGTGTCAATTGGTGGAGTATGGAACAAGATGATGTGAAACAATATTTATATTATTATAGACTTATGCCTGTTTATTATATATGGACCTCTTATGGTGAGATTTCACTATCCGTAACTGAATATCATGAGTATCGAACCTCAAGTTCAAATGCTTGATGAGGATAATTCAGTCTTAAGGAGGCTTCGTATATGATGTAGTTTGAGGCTCATCAATTGGCAAACCACCACGACTCAACTGAAGAATAACCTAATCTAAAGGCGCAAATATTTTATGATCTCTTTCTACAAAAAAGATCAAGATATTATTTGGATTGAGACTATTCATTTCTTCTATATAAAACTACAAGGTTATTAAATATAAAAATAAGTCATAATGTTGCTCAAAACTGTAAGGTTATTAAATATAAAACTACAAGGTTATTACAATGTTTCTATCATGAAAATTATTTTGACGAGAGAGAACAAGTTGTCAAGTTCTTTTTATAATTGGTCCTAGTATGCCAAGACAAATTAGTGTCACAATTAAGGGCAAGTTCCATGGACAATATCTGATGTAGACTGATGTACATCTCGATCTGATAAATACATTGTGTAGAGAGTGGATGGTAAATTACAACAATGTTCAATTTACATTAGTTATGCATGAAAAATATATTACCTACTTTGTAAAGTTGTACGATTTTGTTTCCTGTGAAGTATACATGGAGGTTACAAGATGAGCTAGGGGTGCAAGCTGCCTTTTTGGATGCAGTCCCCAAATTATGCAAGGGGTTGATGAAGCAAGTGAGGAATGCACAACTTGCACTATTGGAGTGGGGACCTTGCAGACTGTGTGGAGGAAGAAGGTTGGCCTACTTGGATTTAGCTGGACATCTAGAAGCACCTTATCCTAAATCACTTGGCTACTGATAGATTCCATAAGCTATCAAAGAAAAATAAGAACCAGATGATGAAGAAGGACGGTGAGATAACCCATCATGTTGGTGGATCTATTAATTTAGAGATATGAAAACACTTGGTATGAATACTTTTCTTGAATTATTTTGGTCATCATTCCATTTGGTTCTAACTTATTTAAGTTTTTTAGCAATGCAGGTGATTTGTTTTGTTTGACCATATGCACTAGAAAGACAAAGGGAAGGGTGCATATGTTGATAATAAATTTGAGTTGGTGGCAAAAAGTTTCATATGTTATTTTCGATTGCTATGTACTTTTTAAATAAGCAAATAAGTGGGTTTATATTTTCATTTAGAAATATGTTTTTGTTGTGAAATTTACACAAGTTGGTTTGATTAGTATTACAGCATTGCAATTCTATCTTCTTTTTCTTTGCCAATTGTTTGATTGTTACCAACATTTTGAGCAATTGTGCTAATTTTATTTTGCAAGGAAAGGACACATGGGAAGACTAAACATTTCTTGCTTGATGAATGTGAAATTGGTATATAAATATGTAATTCTTGTGTGAAAAATGGATTACGAAATTGTGAGATATAAATGCGAAATTTATACAGGTTTGAAATTTTTTTAATGTTCCATTTTTAGGGGAGATTTTGTTGGAATTCCTTTAAAATTATATACTTTAAATGATTTCATTACAAATTTTAAATATATCAAACTTCTTTTACGTAATGTCATATGGTATTATCATTTTGTGCATGTTTTCTTTTTTAAAAAGTGTCAACTAATCCTTACTAATCTATAATATTTTTTCCATGTTAGGTACCGAAAGCATATAGAGTCGACGTAGGTACTAATCCTTCCAGCTAGCTCTTGTTTGTCGACCCTATGGCATATTCATATGTGGTCGGCGAGCCAAATAATGGTCGGTATTATGGACTGGGATGTACGTTGATAGCAATGCGCCAGCTTCCTCTCGAGTCACATGGATCCACTTCTTATCATGCTGATGATGCTGGATCTGGTATGAATCTTTACTCCACTGGCTCAATGATTTAGAGCTATACATGCAGAGATTACGAGGATGAAGGAGGAGATGAGGGCAGAGACTAAGGTCCAGGACCACTAGCTTACCTAGGTTCTTGAGGAAAGAGACTAGTGACTAAGGGAGGAGGCTCGGACTAAAGAAATCAGTCATGAAGCAAAGTTGAAACTGGATTTGTGACCGCTAACTCGTTTATTAATTTTTGAAACTGAACTGAAATGAATGCGTTGAGTTGCTACTTTTATGACCAGATTTTTTCCGGTCGTAAATTTTATCAGCAACCTTTTTTACTGCTACCAGATTTTATGGTCGTAAATCAAGCCACAAATTTTATCGGCGAATGGATTTATGATCCGATTTTCTACTAGCGCAAGTATATGAAACAATTAAACATAGGTCGCTTAAAAAGCTCTCATGATTAAACTCATAACCGACTTCATACATTCTAACTTGATCATGACATGAGAACCTTGCATGAGCATACATAATTATGGCATAGAAAAATGCTTAGTAAAACCCGTAACTACTCAGCACGTAATATCTTTGCTAGTGGCCTTCTGACAAAACTTGAGCATTAATTACCACATAATGATAAGTGTCGCTTACTACGCTAGTCACCTCTATCACTTCCCATTTCATAAATCAACATAGCCTAAAATTTAGTGAGCGTAAACAACTCCTTCACTTCCCATTTCACAAATCATCAAACCACAGCAACACTATTGATAGCACCACCAAGCCATCTTGGGCATCTTGTAAATTAAATCTTCTTTTCAACACCCAACGGCCAACAGCCATCTTGGACATATATACATGCTTCAAAACATATATGAATATGTAATTCTTGTGTGAAAAATAGATTATGAAATTGTGAGATATAAATGTGAAATTTAGACAAAACATATATACATGCTTCAAAACCACCTAACAATGATTCCTACATAATAACGTTTTACCAACAACTATCCCTAACGACGAGATCTTTTTCCAATTTTTGTCTAGTGGATTAAATCTTATTATACAAACATCAATAGACGTCGTCTTATGTCCAAAAACCAAAACAATAAAGTTTGCAACTTTATACTCAAACTTCAACAAAATCATCACAAAACCTTTTAGTCAAACTGTTTAAAACACTACCAGCGCGTTTTACCCGTTAATTTCACCTCAACCTTACTATGCACTGTCAGAAATTTTTTAAAGAATAGGATTGAACCCCTACCTTGCACCAAAACCTTTTCATATGTTAATATACCGAGCCACAACGCCTACTTACAGTCTTAATCCGCAAAGGTGGGAGGGCGGCGAGCAAAGGGGTGAATCTTGTTCAGCCGGATCGGGGAAGAGGGCCTGCAGTGAGGATTGGGATGGACTATTGGGGGGGCAGTTTGAAGGAGCTATATGCTTCTTCGATTGTTCCCCCCCCGAGGCTCATAATTTTAACATCTTAATTGAATCGGGTTGGTTTGGTTTGGTTGGATATAATTTTTCGAAGTATTATTCGAATATTATGGGTAAGTTATTATTCGATTAATGTTTATACATAAAAGTAGGGCTGCTAATTGAGCGAGCCAGCTCATATCGTTTGGCATTTGGCTCGGTTCGACTCAACTTGAGACTCGACATTTAAATACTTGATCTCGTACTCAACTCGAATTTGAATCGAACTCGAATCTTATGAGTCGAGCTTAAGCAAGGCACTATTCGATTCAACTCGAAATCGACTCGTACTCGACTCGATAATATAATATAATAATATACATAATATCATTTATTTATTCAAAATACATTTAAAATCATAAATAAATACTATTATTGATTACGTACTAAAGGAGGGTGGTGGTGAGGTTGTTTTATTTTTATTTTTTGTTTTTTTTATTAAATGTGGGTCATCCTTGTAATCGAACAATTCAAAAATTAAATTTGAAACAGACCCCCAACTAAGATTATATATATATATAAGTTTAATTATTGATAGTTATATTTATTTATATACTATAAAATAACAAAGTAACATCAATACATGGATAGCTTAGTTGGGAGAGTGCCCTCAAGACCTGAAGGTCATGTATTCAATCCATGCTCATTGCATTATCGTTTTTTGTTGGATACATTTACAAGAAAAATAGAAATCATAACTTGTATTTGGGCCTATGGACCTAAATGGATATTGTAATTGGTATTTGGGCATAATTGAGCGAGCTAGTTTTGAGCTCGTTCGACTTCGACTTTTGAGCTAGTTTCGAGCTCCCAAACAAACTGGGTCTTGACTTCGTCAAAATTAAATAGTTTAAGTGTATTTAAGCTCGAAAAATATAAAAATAGAAATATAGAAATCATAACTTGTATTTGGGCCTATGGACCTAAATGGATATTGTAATTGGTATTTGGGCCTAATTGAGCGAGCTAGTTTTGAGCTCGTTCGACTTTGAGCTAGTTTCGATCTCCCAAACAAGCTAGGTCTTGACTTCATCAAAATTAAATAGTTTAAGTGTATTCAAGCTCGAAAAAATATAAAAATGTTCGAGTTGATTTTGAGTATATATATATGTTTAAAACCTGTTCGATTTGAACTCGTTCGATCTCGAGTTGAATTCAAACGAACTTTGAGCTATTCGAGTCGAGTTTGAACATGAATTAAGCTCGACTCGCTGGCTTGATCGTTTAGCGGCCCTACTTAAGAGTTTGATGTGTTGAACTATTTATTAACTAGATTGATCGATGTGTCCTCGATACAAGGATGGCGGAGATTGTTATGGTATTTTTGAGGCACTGTGACGTGGATATTAACCGACATAACCATGTTGTCATTTGATAATTTATGGTTTATTATGATTTCTAGATAGTAGGGTGCCTAGATGACTTCGGCAGCTATTGCCTCGTCATTCCAATTCCAATGGTAGATAATATGTTTACTTATTCTCAGTCGACCCTGTATGGGCAAGGATTTTGAGGCTACCACGTGTCAAGCACGTAGGAGGGATGATCTAAATGAGATAGTTACTATTTTACCCTTCCTTCTCCCCATTCTCTTCCCTATTTTTTCCCTCCGAATGAAAATATTTTCTGCAATTTTCTGGTCCCATCGCCGCCCATGCCACTGACCGCGATGAGTCCCATGGTCCACCTGCCCATTTGTCGGGAATTGGTGCCCAAATGTGGCGCCTTGCTGACAGCCTCCGACCGTATGCTACTGCCATTCTTTGCCGCGAAATCCCCTTCCGCCATCGTTCCGACCACCAATTGAGCATTTAGTGCATTGTTAATGTTAATATATTGTACTATTTTTGTTACTTTTATACCTGTTGACTAATGTCTAGGTTCTTACCGACCTTATGAACTTACGACACATTATCGCTGCTGATGTTGAGATCCTAGAGGGCATATTATGAACATTCAGATCTTGAACTTAGCTGGGTAGGCTACATACACAGTACAACTCCCACCTGTAATTGTTTATATTATATTTTTCAATTTAATTAACCAAAACATTATATGTAAATCGTAAGCATCATCCTCTTTGATACCTAAAACTTTGTATGATTTTTTAAACTTTTATAAAATAGACATATGTCAGAAGCTTTTGGTTTTTGCAGAATTCATTTACTTCTCAAATTGTAAGGATGTGATTCACTTAGTGAATTTCACTGCTTGTGGATCGATTTTCAGAAGATTGAAGATTAAGAAGATTAGACAATCCAATGAAGAGGATAATTAGGCATAGAAGAAGAGAAGAATTTGGAGGAAGAGAGCAGAGAATAAGAAGAAAACAACAGGTTGGGAGGAATTTCAAATTGTGTGCATACTCCGATTACATTGTTTCCCCTACATTTCAAATTCAAATTGTAATAAACAACTCAAATGAAAATATAATTTTTTTACTATTTTATATTTCTAATATTTTTATATTTATAAAATGTCGAGTTAAATATAGCACTAATTGTCTGTCATGTGCTTGCTCAATTCTCTTCTAACCATTTACTTCAAATACCATTGAGTATCAATCCCTCCCCTTAAAATGTCCATTGCCGCTGGGGAAGTGAAGAGCCAAGTACTTCATAGATTTCCATGTAGTTTGATGTGATGTTAAGCATTCTCATAAAATCTTTCCCTGAGCAACTTGTTTCTTCCTCTTATAGCCCACAATTTGCTTTGGACAGGGATGGAGAATTTCCGTGAATGATGAGACTCTCGCTAACTCTTCTTCTATCACATAGTGGCTTTAGAGTTGCTTCTTGAGAAGAGATAGGTGGAACACATTATGCATTTTAGTGTGTGCAGGTAATTTGCAACCTGTATGCCACAACACCAATTCTTTCTACTATTTCATACGGTTCATAAAATCTTGCAGACAATTTTGTGTGCTTTGGAATGTTTAGGCTAGTCTGTTTGAACGGATGTAGCTTGAAATACACCTTGTCCTCGACCTCAAATGTCCTTCCTATTTGATGTTTATATGCTTGAGTCTTCATTCTGTTTTGAGCTTTCAAGATGTTTTTCTGTAGTTCCTTCGTGATTTGATCACGGCTGCGAAGCTCCGAGTCCACACTTAAGTTACTAGCAGTTCCTCGACAGTAGGATAGAATAGAAAGATGTATTGCCGAAAACTGCTTCAACCATGCTCATTAATTGTGCTATGGAAACTGCTTTTATAGCAATAATCTGCCCATGGCAGCCATTTCATCCACTCCTAAGGCCTTCAACTAGTGAAGCAGAGTAAGTACATCTCAAGAGTCGTCTTGATTACTTCAGTTTGTACATCAGACTTTTGATGATTGGCCGATGATAAGTTGGAAGACATCCCTTGTAACTTAAACAATTGCTACCAGAACGCACTTAACAATGCAGCATCTCTATTACAAACAATCGTCATTTGATTATCAGCATCTCTATCACCATTTCCTGCAGTACACCCACTTTCTCCCTTGTAGCTAGTTGAAGTTTATCAGCAAGAATGGCACTCAAAAAATTGTGTGCGCTGCCCAAATATATGAACACATAGACTTGATGTCTGTTGATGTGACCATAAAGTTTAATGGTTTGAAGACTAACAGTTCTAGCCAAGGCATAATAGGAGATTTCAGGCACAGTTACACCATCATCTATGAATTTTGTAACAAGATTCAGATGACTTCCCTTGAGTCCAGCAACTTCTAATTGCACCTCAATGCGAAATAATTGTTTACATTCCTCGCCTACAGAAAATTTCTTATCATAGTGATAACACAAGCATTTTTCTCTTCTCTCTTTCAATTCTGCGTATGAAAACCTTTAAACAGGCATTGGAGCGACCATTATTTTGGATGGACTCAACAATCTGCCTTGTGTTCCTGAATTGGCATTTGCATATCTCTTGGAATCATTTGATCCATTTTTGTGTGAAGCATACAAGGATGCATACCAATTATGCTCAAACATATAAGCAAGTCCAGCAACTTCTAAATCAATGTCTTCCATTAATCCATTTGAATAAGAGCTAACTTAGTGATACACCGCAAGGTCTCCAACTCTAGTCAGCAACTGATTAAACTTCATGGTGTAGTCGAACATTGAACCTTTCTGCAGAGGTCTAGTAAGATCACCATAATAGTCAGCAAACACATATGGACCAAATCTCAAGCGGATGCTGTGCTTTAGCTCTTCCTTGCATTTCTATTTTTCTTTTTAAAATTATGATATAAACGGATACTGTGCTTCTTCCACAAAATGAAATGACGCAGTGGAGCATTCTTGTACGCATCAAACTTGTACCATTTAGGTAGCGATTCAGCCAAATATATAGTTGTGCTACCCACCTCCTGTACATAAATCTTTCATGCAATATGTGGTTGTGAATTTGGTACAAATGAATGTGAATCAAAATAGGTGAATTTCAGACATTGATCAAATTTGTAGGGATTTAAATACAGATAAAATCCCAAACTCTATGTTGTATGTTTTGATAAGACAAACCAACAGAGAATAAAAGATAGATGACACAAAAATCAAAAGTGGAAACTTACAAATTAAAAGAAAACCACAACTAAATAGTTGAGATGAGTAAAACTACTCCTTAATGTGTGAAACCACTCCCCAATACACATGGAAACTCCACCTAATACATGTAGAAAACTCTACCCAAGTGTGCAAAACTTCACCCCAATAAAAGTAGAAAATTCTACCCAAATGTGGAAAACTCCACCCAAATGAGTAACGCTATTCCCAATTACAAACCATAAATGAGGTAGAGAAAAAAATTAACCATTTCTTGTCGAAAAATCCAAAGTCATATATTCTCCTCACAACAAACAATTTCTCTTTCTCCCACATACACCACCAAACAAAGATTTTCTCTTTCTTCTTCCACATACACCATCAATGGTGACCCTGCATAGATATGCAACCTCTTATGTCGCCCTTAAAATAGAACACTTTATGAAACTTCCCCAAAGGGAAAGCATACCCAATATATATGTCTAATCACATACTTATAAACTAGAGATATGAAACACTTCTTAGAAATGAAGAGCCAATTCCAAACACTAAATTCTGAGCATTGGAATCTTCACTAATGAATCTCTTCTCGTATTCCACAAATTCTCATCAAATGCCTCGTACCTCTTAAATTCTCTTCATGTCTTCATGAGTTCCCATGTGATTGAATGCTTTTTCATGGGAGGGAATATCTCCAACAAAATATAGTATGAATTCCATTGATCAATTCAAATATCTGCTTAATGGTTTGAGCTTGTTCCTTTTGAAATTCAGATTGAGATCATTGCATTCTAGTGAGAGTGAGATTCAGATCCATTACCATATTTTCAATCTGACTTACTCGAGGATCATTGTCGCACATTGATACCATTTTCTTAGCAGTTTTCGGTGTTGGCAGAATTCCTTTATTTAACTAATTGTAAGGATGTGAATCAACTTATGAATTTCCCAGGTTGTGGATTGAATTTTAGGAGATTGAGGATTAAGAAGAATTGAGAATAAGAAGAAAAGAATGATCAGAGATTAATGTTTGAGAAATTGATGAGAAGAATTTGGAGGAACCGAGCAAAGATAAGAAGAAAAACAACAGATTGGGCAGAATTTCAAATTGTATTCATAACTCCAATAACATCGTTTCCCCCTTTTATAGTTTTCACTTGTACTACATTTCAATTTCAAATTGTAACAAACAACTCCAATGAAAATACAATATTTTTGTATTTTTATAATTCTAGTTTTTTTGTACTTATAAAATTCCACTTTAACTATATATCACTAACTAACTTATTGTCATGTGCTTGCTCAATTCTCCCCTAACCATTTATTTCAAATACCAATATGTATCTGCCTAATATTTAAAATAAGATCTGATTTCACATATATACGAATATTATCGTATCTAAGTCAAACCCATCCATAATGTTAATGGGTGAAAGTAAGCAAGAGGGGCTGATGCTTGTACACTAAGTTAGTGGTCCATAATTACTTCGAAAAGAATGTTTAAATGACCACAACAAAACCTGAGTAGCTTAGTAGCCAACCTATGATCTCATGAATATTAATAATTTGCAAAAATAGTGTAACACCTCAATTCAGCCCAGACCCAAATCGAACCATGATATAATAATTTTAAAAGCTATTTGTTGGGATACTAATTCGTATTAACATCACAGAAGCAACCCTCAAGGAGGCTTGAAACAAGAAACCTTATTCGGGCTTACATACAATGCATGCTGATTATACTTGTGAGATCTTTCAACTTAGTTCCACATCTAATACCTACTGGGATAAGATCTTGTTTATAAGTGTGAATGGACTATAGATCTTTAACTTGGTTAACCACTTTTAAAAAAATGACTTAGGCCCAAATTCTTATCTTGTTGAAGGTCTAAGAGTCCACTGTCCCAAGGGTAAATTTCTTTCATATAATTAATTTTCATTGTTTTAGATGGTAAGTAATTATGGGTGTGCTATTTATGTGTCATGTTAGGTGCATGTGACACTTAGACCAATGAGCATATATGGGACACCTTTACAATCAGAGGTGTTGTCTAGGTAGTATGGGGCGCCTTTACAATTAGAGGTGTTATTTACGTAGTATGGAATTCCTATGCGATCTAGATGACAATGTCATGGGACAGTGTGCATCACTTTAGCTATGCATATGAGTAACAAGGCTTAAATCAAGAAAAAAAATGCACCAATGAATTTAGTCTGTTATGTGGCAAGATATTGGTTTATGGAAAGTAAAGACACCAATGAAGTATATAGGGTCATTTAAAATGACTACTCAAATGCAATAGAGGATCAACTTTTGTAGTATCCTCAAACAATTTTCTTTAAGATGTAAAAGTAGTGAAGAAGTAAATCAAATTAACTCACGTGATCAACCATCACAAAGAAGAAGTGGGTAAAAAAATTGTAAATCGTGATTTTAAAAAAAATGAAGTTAAATGCTTAAGATAGGATAAGAAAGAAGTTAAATAAATAAGTAATTTTCTCTTTATAACCCTATTAGATTTTCGAGGAGAAAAATTTCCAAGATAGGGAGATTGTAAAATCCTAAAAATAATTAAAACAAATCTTAAATGTTATTCAATTAAATTAATTCTTGGGAATCAATATTAATTATGACCTTTAGCATATCAGTATGATGATATTTATGGTTGGTGTTTATATAGTTATGTGTGATTATGTTCTTTTATATAAAAATTTAATATAGTGACTTTTTGAATTCTACACATAACTTTCTATATAAAGGAGAATTCTGTTGATGATAAAGAAAACATCAACTTGATAGTTTGTGAGCACATTTAGCTCACAAAGAGAAGGCTTTAGAGAAATTTCATTAATATTAGGATCGTGTTTCATAGATGCGGGTGCCTCATCACAATTCTAGGTCCATATAATTATTCCAAATGTTATATATTCCTATTTCACAGTCTTGGTCGGCATGAGCTCACATTCGAACACCATGCACTGAGCACAATCGAGGTCAAAGAATTGACACACTTTGACACAGGGCAGCGCCGTTAAAATTCTTGAAAGATTAAATACCTACTGCCATGCTGAAAGGGGTGACAGGGCACAATAGTGCAAGAAGACTCATTATGCATTTGTGATACCAAGAGGGTGAGTCAATGGCAAACATCGGTAACTATAGGGCGAAGGCCACGTAGCGTTTGTGCATATACATGGAATTGTAGCTGGATGGGCGGCCACCCTCTTGGCATAATAAGAGCTCGGCATAGGCTCATAATCACTAAAAGACTTAAACTCGGATATTGTATAATATATTAATTTGGACCTTGTAATTATATAACTTAGTGTTTTTATTACTAACGTGGAATTGCCTCTGCAGGTATAAGGATTATAGAAGGATCGGTAAAGTCGGGACAGCTAGAGAACTTTGTTATTAGACTATTATTTTTGTCTCCTATATATTGTTATACTTGTAGGCTGTTTGCATTGTAGTGGGATTTCAATTCGGTTTATGAGGCTTAGATTACTCCAAGCATTTGTTATATTAAATTTTATATCATAGATTTATTTTAAAAATCTTAAAATTTAATAGAAAATTAATTTATGTGATACTTAGTTTTATATAGTAACACTTGGCTCGTGGCTCAGAACGAGTGGGTCATTACAATACTACATAGAAAAAGAAGAGAGAACACTTCCCCTGTAATTAAGAGGATGGCATTCCATATGCGAATGACAACCCTGAGTCACATGAAAACAACAATCACAATGCAACTAAAAGGTTGAGCTTCTCATCATGCGAGTAAATGATCCGGTTCGTACACTTAGTTCCAATCTTGAGTAAGGTATCTTATTTTTTGATGATGTTGATCTTATTCATACAAAAATATAGGGATTGTGGTTACCAGTTTTACCTGCCCCAGTACAAAAGTAAAATGTGGAAGCATTCTTCAAGTGTCAAGACATCATACCCTTATACTGGGTCTTCACATGGATCTTCACATGGATCTTCACAAGTTATGAACCGTAAGCTTTTCCATCTACGTTACTTTAACACACACATACACAACTACAACCAAATACATTTAGTGTACTTTAAGTGCTCCAACATTCGTTTAAGAAATTTGAGGCTACACACCCTGGAAAAGATTGTTAGTCATTGCCCTAAAGTTATTACCCTACACGAGAATATAATAATAAGGTACGCAAATCATACGTAATACATCCAACATAACAGCATGAAGTTTAGGGTACATTGCATAGTCTCAGTTCTTGAAATACATAAAATCAATCCACATAATAATACATGAATGAAAGTCCCACGTAGTACATAACATAGAATAACAAGCCCTATACCCTGCCATGAGCCTCTTGATCCTCCAACTTACGTCGGTCGCTGCTATGGATACTCACCTATATATATATATATTGGAAAACTATCAGTAATCAAACAAGTTTGGTTGCTCATCTTAACATAATGACCGATAATCAATATTAACAAATGGGTATCTTAACCCCTATGAGAAAAGTGACAACTTCTAGAATACATCACCAGGCTATAAGCATGGGCAGAACAGCCAAACATCATACTCAAGATTTATGCTGGACAAATCAATGACAATACATTGTAAGCATACTTACACCCACAAACCCGCAATATATCACCCGCCATGGTACTCAGATGATTCAGAACAAAGTGCCAAGAATGTTAAATCTATTTTGTGTTATGCGGTATCCTACATACATTACATTACTTTATAGTCTAAAGGAGTACTAGTGCAATTCTTACATCTTCGTACCACTGTCTCCCATCAAGGAATCTCCACCTTAAAGTTCTAATAAACTACGGTAAACTTGGCTACTATCGTTGAGAACAGATAAACCATCACTGGCATTGTCCTATCATCTAAAATTCGATAAAATATTCACTCAGAGAGTCAAGTAGAAGATAAAGTAGAGGATCATGCAGGCATGGTTGAGTGGTGCTTCTTGGCCTAACTTAGCAAGATGAACCCAAATATCTTCACAAATGATGAATCCCGAATCATAGTCAAATCACAGTGGCATGCAAAATGAGGGAGGCCTCAATACATGCATTTATATTAAGCTAGCCAACACCTTGAACTATAATCGTAGAAAGTTTCAAACCAAGAAGCCAAGCATCCAAATTTGAAACAATCCGGGAGTGGAAGGTATTGGCATGGACATTTTTGAAACTAGATTGGGCTTCTTGCATCAAAATTTGAAACAATCCAGGAGTGGACAGTATTGGCATGGACATTTCTGAAACTGGATTGACCACTAAGGCTTGGGGAATTTCTTTAAGGAATTATATCCATCCAAATGCTACCAAATTTTATGGAGATCAAGTAGGGATATATTCTAAGGTCTGACTGAAGGTTTAAGGAATTTAACTAACAAATAATTAGGGTGAACTAAGGTTTTACCTTGGATTCTCGTCCACTCAAAATTACCAAATTAATTAAATAAGTAAATGACACCCAAATTATCCAAAATTTATTGTATTTTATGTGTGCACTTAGAAGTCCTTGTGTGATTTTTACACATTTTATGAAACCTTTTAACAGTCTCAATAGAGAGCATAATCACACAGCATGGCACAACACAACACACGTCAACTAATTTTAGGGGTTATGTTCAAACCATTAATGTCTTTATTTAGCTTGATATTTTAGCTTGAGTTATCGAATATATAATCCTTGAAGCATGGACATGATTGCAGCGGAATAAAATCTAAAATAGGGTGTAAAAACTGGGGAAATGGGCAGCTAAGTCACTATAACATGAAAAAATGCCACTTTTTGTAAAGTTTGGTACCCATGAATGCTAGAAATAGTTTAACCATGTGTGGTAGCCTTCATAAAACTTGTAGATTTGTCATTGAACCAAATGCAACAAGAATCATGCAAAATGAAATCCAAAGTATGAGACAAACACGTTCTACCAAATCAGTGCACATTGGGACAAATAGATTTTTTAAAGAAAATCTATTATTGTACTCACGAAATTAATGTGATTCAAAATATAAAAATGCTCCTAACAGGTAGATCTATGAGAAAAAAAATACAAGAAAAATATGAACCAACACACTAACATACATAGCACAACACCAAATGTTAGGTAGAGAGGATAAGGTAGAAACTTTACCTCAAGGAAGCCTCTTGGGGGCTTCCTACCCCCAAAACGGCTACTCCTAGGGCTTCTAGGGGCTCGGAGAGGGCTAGGGAAGGGCTATGAAG
The DNA here is from genome assembly GCA_033002965.1 of Piper betle. Lineage (NCBI taxonomy): Eukaryota > Viridiplantae > Streptophyta > Magnoliopsida > Piperales > Piperaceae > Piper > Piper betle. The sequence goes on along the minus strand of JAURVB010006738.1, from coordinate 12,100 downwards.
AATATGGTGGAATTGGAGAAGGAAGGGAGGAAGGGGAACGTCAAAGGAGAAGAGGCAATGAGTGAAAAGAGTGGAAATATGGGGCTTTTTATTGATATAAAACTTCCTCCAGTGCAAGGGTGTTGGGCCAACACCATTGTGCTGGACTTTGCCAAGCTGGACAACGGGAAGGCTTGGGGCAAGGCATGAGAGGGAGGAGCAAACCAAACCACACACAATAGGGTCATGTGTCTGGGCACAAGGGTGCTAGCAAGGTGCCTTTGTGTTGGCCGAAAAATGTGGGAAACCCTAATTTGGGTGCAAGGGCACTAGTTGGGTGTCTTTGCATCCAAACAAAGGCCGGGAAAACCCTTAGGCATGGTGCAAGGTTGCTGGTATGGTGCCCCTTGTGCTGTGTGCAGTTTGCATGCACTTATGGTTTTCACCCTGCGTAGCTGAGGACAACCTCAAGACCCAAGTTGTGGGTCGCGAAGGGCTAGGATTGGCCAAAAGAGGTTCCACACACGATAAAGAAATCTAGACTCATCAGGGATGTGGTTCTAAGACTTAACTAGACTCGACATGACGAAAACTGAAAATAAGAGCCGAAATGACGTAGTGTCAAGCTGGGCTGTGCCGAACACTTGGGGAGACTATGACCATGGCCCATAAATAGCATACCATACATACGCACGTGGCAAAATCGGCCAGACAATGTATCCTGATCCTGGTCAATACCAAAACCGTCAGACGTAAAACCCTGGTTTAACAACCTTCCCTACTTAAAAAATTTTGTCCCCTATATTTTCCTTAAGGGTGTACACTTGCAAATGGCCACACACACAATCACAACATACACCCAAAGAAGTAAGGTTGTGCAAGTACCTTGTGTTGTGCATCACTATGCCTTGTCCTCGACCTCTCGAGGGGAAATGTACTCATAGCTAGGATCTAATGTCGAACTCCTCATCGCAATGACGGGCTACTCTAATCCAGGGTCGTGGACGTGCTAATGAGGTGTAGTCCACGAGCTTCCTAGTACCTATGTCCTCTTTCATAATGAGTAGATTGGAGTGTCCAGAGGTGAATAACTCGATTGAATGAATCCCCATTTGTACATTTCCCATAGCTGACTCTTGAGTTTTTGGACCTCAAATGGTGACATGTGATACAATATCTCATATGTCTTGACTGTTGATGCATCACTTGGTTGCACCTCAATGGCCAGGTTTGTCTTCCTGGCTGGTCGTAATTCTGGTGTCTCCTCAAGAGTTCTGTAGTCAACCCTCTATCCACTTGGTGGTTGGTCATAGGCAGCACTGGCTACTCATCGGTGGCCACAATGCTGGCAAGGAATGCCTTGCATCGTCTATTTACCAACTTATGGGCTCTCTAGAAGGCGATGAGGTTACCTCCTCTACCTCTACTTATGCCCTAAAATGTAACTCTCTCATTCCATGTGAGGTGAAACTGAACTTTCTTCTCCTAGTAGTCGATCAATGCTATGTGCTTTGTCATCCAATCCATGCCAAAGATGGCATCCAACTCACTCATCAGATAAACAACAAAGTCGAGCAACAAAACCTGTTGTTGGATAATAACAACAATACCTCTCACATACACACCCAGTGGTGAGAGAAGTTCTAACTGGTGTCAATAAAACTGAGTTGAGTCCTATGTCATCTATGGTCACACCAATCCTATCTACGAATACTCTGGCTAGAAAAGTATGTGTATTGCCTGAATCAAATAAGACTACAACGGGAAGACTATGGATAAGGAGTGTACTTGTGATAACGGTGGCATCATGTACTGCCTTCTCTTGTGGTTGCGTACATCGTACCATATTGTCCTGGTCTCTCAGTCTGCATTTGATCATCCATCGGGCTATCTGTGCTGGCATCCAATAGTATCTACAGTACATCCACCACTAATAAGCCTGCCTATCACTCTTGAGTTCTCTATACTGTCTATCTTCCCACGACTGCTAGTCATCTCTAAGCTGCTGCCCTTGAGGATGGGTGAAGGTGCAGGTAGGAATGGCTGCTATGATGGTGCTAGGTAGGGCAGCCGCTATGGCGGTGGAGGCAAGCCTCTTTGATATTGCTGGGGTCTTTTGTACTATTGCTAACGTGGCGGTCGGTAACTGCAGTTGTTGTTGCTATTGCTGCAGCCGTCTAGGGCATATAGGTTTGCGCTGCCCTATCTAGCCTCATTTGAAGCAGACACCTGTGAACCTTGGGCAAGCACCATCATGCTTCCCATCGCAGGGTGGAGATCTGAGGACTCCATGTAGTCTCCTGCATGCGGCAGACTAGGGTCTTCAACATCTTACTTTGCCAGGGAAACCTCTATATATGTTGACCATCGGTGGTATACATTGTCACTCGATTATCATTCCCATGCCTCTAGCCCTTGACTAGCCTATCTCGACTAGTGTTGTGATTCATGGGCATGCTCAAACTTGAGTGCTCACATAACTACCTTTGCTAAGGTCCTGTATCCAAAGTGGCTACAATGAATTTAATGCTGATCCTCCAATCACAAAACAAATTGGGCAGTCTGCTCTATCTCACTGGAGAAGCTGCTAGGTGCAAACCTCTCTAGGGTTAGGAACCTCGCCTGATACTTGACTACTGATATACTCTCCCTATGCTCCAAAGCAAGAAATTCCTTCTTCGAACTTTGGACAGAGTAGTAGAATTACTGGACATAGAACATGTCTTGAACTCATCCCATGTAATCTGTGCCCGCAGTCAGCTCCCAAGGTATGCACCATAGGTGAACTCCCACCAAATCTTGCCGATACATTGTATGCTCCACTAGCCATCCATCCCAAAGCTTTAGCAGTCCTCCTATGTCTGTCAGTACTCCTCTAGGTATCCCTATCACTCCAGGCAGCCTAGGGGTCTATGCTCCCGTAGAGCAACTGCCCACCATTATACAAAAAATAGTCAACATCCCATCTCTCTTAGACAAGAAAGTTTGGGCCTTGAGATCCGGAGCACTCACCTAGCACAAACTATCTTACACATGCAATCTTTGTATGCTCACTGCCAACCTATCTTAGGAATGGTTCTCCCAAGGGCATTCGTGATGATGGCATGTAATACAGCTCCACCGCTGGTGGAACTATTGGAACATGTGGAATTTATGTTGTCGGTGGTGGCTATGGTGGTACTCTCACAAGCTTAGAGGTCTTGACTAAGTTGCCTATGTCGGCCTCTTCACCAGTCTAGCTACTACCACCGGTATATCCCCAACTCTCTCCATCAATATCCTTAAATCCTGACGGAACTGCTGTAGGTCCTCGCTAGCTAGTAACTACTCCTCTTGAAGAACCTGCTGCTCCACATTTAGTATCCTGATGATCTCTAGCCGTGATTCTACCATAGCATCACACATGGGTGAAGGGGATTGGCTAGTGTGTGTCAGCACCGGTGGTGAACTCTGTTTGAGCGATGGTCTACCTTTGTGTGAACGATTAGCTGTCTCAATGGACACTCATGCAAGTATACTGATCTGATCCAAAGAGAATGAATCACATACACATACACCTCTTACAACAACACAACAATAAAACATAGCTGGCAAGTAGGCTATGGATTGGCTCATTGGGGGTACCATAACAACACTTAACAAAAGTCATACATGATATGTCAACAACAATCATACACCTACCGCATCACAACATACCATACTAAATGTTCACATACAACACTTTTGAAGGTTGACCGACACCATAGTCCACGATCTAGGTAGTGCTACCAAGTCGTGACACCCCAACTTCGGCCCAAACCCACACCGAACCATGATGCTATAATTTGGAAACTTATTCATTGGGCTATTGATTCATGTTAACATCACGAAAGATGATCTCAACCCTCCAGAAGGCTCGAGATAGGAAACCTTATAAGAGCCTACATACAATACATATTTATCATACTACCATAAAAAAGATCTTACACTTAAGACTCCAAAGATGAGCACTTTGAGTCACAAGAGAGGCAACACCTCCCCTACAACTAAAAATGGGACTTTATACATGCAAATGACCAATTCGAGCTACATGAAAGTAATCGCCCTAATGCAGCTAAGAGGTTGAGCTTTTAATAATGAAGATGCATGATCCTATTCTTATACTTAGTTCCGATCTTGAGTTAAGTATTTTATTCTTAGATGATGTTGATCATACTTCATAAGGAAATATATGGGCCATGGTTACCCATTCTACATACCCCAATACAAAATTAAAATGTATAGGTATTCTTCGAATGTTAGGGCATCATACACTGTCACTTGGTCTTCATGTAGATCTCCACGAGAATGAATCGTAAGCTCCTCCATCCATGTCACTTCAACACACACACAACTACAACGAAATACATTTACTCTACCTTAAGTACTCTAGCATCCTTCTGAGAATTTGAGGCTTACACACTATGGAGACAGTTTTAGTCATTGCACTGAAGTTATTCCCCTTCAGGAGAATATAATAATAAAATAGTAACAAGGTACATTGATCACATGTAATACATCCAACATAATAGTATAAGGTTTAGGGCAGTACCCACAACATGTTACATCACATAATCCAATAGTTCCTGAAATACATAAAATCAATCCACATGATACATGAACCATAGTTCCACATACTACATAACATATAAGAGCAAGCACCATCCCCTGCCATGAGTCTCTTGATCCGCCCACCAACGTTGACCACTACTATGGATACTCGTGTACATACATTTAAGAAAATTGTCAGTATTGAAACAAGTTTGATTACCAATTTGAAAATAACTACCCATAATTAATAGTGATAGATGGGTATCTTAACACCAACGAGAAAAGTAACAACTTCTAGAATATATCACATAGTTTTAAACATGGGCCGGAACGACCAAATATCATACTTAAGATTCACTCCAAACAAATCAACAGCAACACATTATAAATATAGCAAGTCACATCCTCTATATATTGCTCGTCGTGGTACTCAGATGGCTCGAAACAAAGTGTGAGAAATTTAAAAAATGTGCTTTATTACACAGTACTGAGCTTACATTGCTTTACCTTAGGGTGCGAAGGAGTACTAGTAGAATTCTTACATCTTAGGACCACTCTCTCTCTTGCTTGTAAAATTGTAAACCCTCATTATACTTATATAGAAAGCTTGGGGGACTCATATCATATGTGTTATGTATCTCAAATTCGATAACCATCATGGGATCTCATCTTTGATGTTTTATTAAAATGCAAAAACTCAGCTAAATGGGCTGACATCACTGGGATCTGATAAAACCTAACTGACACTGTCTTATTGTCTGAAACTCGATAAAATCCTCATTCAAGGAGTCAAGTAGACGATTAAGCACATGATCCTATAGGCCTAGATGAGTAGAGTTTTTGTCCTAACTTAACGAGCTCAACCCACATATCCTAACAAAAGATGAAACCACAATCATAGTCAGATTACATTAGTACGCAAAATGAGGCAAGGCCTCAACACATGCGCACACTAAGATACTTAATTAACTTAATTATCTTACTTAATTTCTTTTTAAACCTCATTAGGTAACATAATTAGGGTTTGAGGGTTGCGACTACAGTTAGTGGATATTTTCTACTTAGGTATTAACCCTACCTTAATCAAAAGGGCTTAACTAGATGATTTTTCTCACAGACCAAACGATTTCCAAATGGCCTGAAAATTAGATCAGTGGGCCCTGATGCATGAAGGATTGTACACAAAAATATGACCATGGGCTGGCCATGGGTCGACACCATGAACAAGGCCCACTAAGGCAAGGCTAAGATGCTGGGAACTGTATTCCCGGGCCCTACACCTTTCTTCCTAGGGTTAGCCACTATCTTAATCTATAGTCATACAAATTTTCAGACAAAGACTCTATGTATCTAGACCTAAACAAATCTGGGGGCGAAAGGTATGGCATAGATAGTTCTGGAACAACTTCAACCACTAAGACTTGGGGAATTTCTATAGGAAAATCAACACATCCAAACTTACAAAATTTTAATGTGATCACATAGGGACATATCCTAAGGTTGGGGTGAAATATCAAGGAATTTTATCACAAAATAACTATGGTTTGGTATTTTAAAATTCAGAAATAAGAAACGAGGGTTTACTAGTATTTCTGTCCACTCAAAATTACCAAATTAATTAACTGCCAAAATGACACCTAAATAGTCCAGATTTATTGTATATCATGTGCGCCTTAGCACATCATTATGTGATTTGCACACATTTTATGAAATGTTGAATCTACCAAACAAGTGCATAATCAAATATACAGATATTCAAAGAAATATAACTATTTTTATACTCATTAAAAGGATGTGATTCAGTGCTTAAACTACTCCTAAGAGGAATATCTACAAGTCAAAAATAAAAGAAAAATATGAACCAAGACACAAACATGCATAACAAACTACCAAATGTTAGATAGAGAGAAAAGGTAGAAGATTTACCTCAAGGAAGGCTAGGAGGAGGTCTCCTGAGGTTTCTTACCCCAATATCTTTGCCTCCTAGGGCTTCTACGGGCTTGTAAAAGGCTATGGAAAGGTCATGAAGACTTTGGGGAAATTGGAGAAGGAAAGGAGGAAAGGGGTGTTCAGAGGAGAAGAACCAAAGGTGTGAAAACAGTGGAATTATGGGGGTATTTATAGTTAGAAAACTACGGCCAGCATAAGGGTGCTAGCCTTTTGGCAAGTCGGGCCAAATAAATGCAAGGGGCAAGGCACGCAAGGGTGGATTGAATCAAACTGCATGCAACAAGGTCACGGATTTGGACACAAAGGCACTGGCAAGACGCCTTTTCACTGGCTGAAAATAGAGGGAAACCCTAATTTAGGCACAAAGACACTAGCTGGCCGCCTTTATGTCCAAATGAAGGCTGGGAAAAGCCCAAAGGCATGCTGCAAGGGTGCATAGTAGGGAACGCCTTCTACTGGGAGTAGTTTGCGCGCACCTCGGGTTTTCACCCTAGAGTGCTAGGGTCAATGTTGGGAATAGTGTTGTGGGTCCCATAACGGCTAGGGTAGGCTGAAATCTTTTTGCACATGACAAAGCAATTTAGACTTGTGAGAGACGTGTTGCTAAGACCTAAATAGACTCGACGCAAAAAAATTGAAAATAAGAGCCAGAATGACGTAGTATCCAACCGGGTGGTGCCAAGCACCGCAGGTGATAAGGGTTGTGGCTCACACATACCATACCATACCATACATTCACATGCGACAAAAAGGGTTGAGCAAATCAACTCTATCCAGGTAAGGACCTAACTGATACCAAAACCATTGGGCTAAAAGCTTGGGTTACAAGTAGTTAATGTGCTTTCTATTAGATGGGCAGTCACGTAAGTGATGAATTTTTAAACAATGCTATGCCTTGTAATTAAACCTAGGTAATAATGTGGATGTTAGACACATCTGTATGTAGGGCTGAGTAGAATTCGTGTTCAACTATAAAAAATGACCGAATAGACAATGAATAAAATTTTGGTCGGTTTCGACAAAATTCAGTGTAGTTGTTGGAATCATGGACGGAGAAAAAAAGGGTTAGCTAGGTTTCAGTTCAGAACCAAACTAAATTTAAAATGAATGAAAAACAATTTTTTTTTAAAAAGACTTAATATTTATATTTTATGGATTATTATAATTTGTTTATTTGTAATTTATTTGATATATTTCATGCAATATATATACATAAATTACTTTTGAATGTGATTACGATGGTTAAATTATATTATAAAATATTTTTTATATGTTATAAAAATTATAATTAAGATGTCTTATACTACAAATATATTCTACCCATGTGTTTGCCACGACATCACGAGTCAACAAAGAGATTTGTCTAGTGCATGTTGGCACCGGTGGTTAACTACATTTGAGCAGTGGTTTACCTTTGCATGAACAATTAGTCATCTTAATGGACCCCTACAAGTTTGCTGATCTTATCTAGATAGGATGAATGACACACACATACACTACTTACAACAACACAAACAGAAAATGTGCATGCCGAGTAGGCTGTGGATTGGCTCATTAGGAGTACCATGCCAACACTTAACAAGAGTTATAGAATGCATGACCTCAACAATCATACACCTAACACATCACAGCATATCATATAGTATGTGCACACCAATCATACACCTAACGCTTCTGAAGGTTGACCGACTCAATAATCTATGAACTAGGCTTTGATACCAAGTTGTGACACACCAATTCGGCCCAGACCCATACCAAACTATAATGCTATAATGTAGAAAGCTATTTGTTGGGCTATGCAGTATTGTTAACATTACGAAACCTGATTTCAACCCTCAAGGAGGCTCGAAATAGGTAAGCTTATTGAGGCCTACATACAGTGTATGCTGATCATACTATCATAAAAAAGAGAGGCAACACCCCTAATGCAACTAAGAGGTTGAGTTTATAATATTGTGAATGCATGATCCTCTTCATATATTTAGTTCTGATCTAGAGTTAGGTATCTTATTAGTAGATGACGTTTGTAAAACCATGACAATAATTAGGTTAATTTATTTAGGGTTTTGGAAATCTTAGAACGAATCTTAAATATTATTTAATTAAATTAATTATTGGGAATCAATATCTTAAATTATCAATTACGATCTTTAGCGTATTAGTACAATGATATTTATGGATGATTTTAAATAAATATTATTTATTAAAATTTTGGGAATAGGAGTTGTGAGCGCGATTTGACACCCATTCGCATTAATTCAATAGTCAATTTTTTGACTTTTTGTTACCGCAAAAATGATATAGTTATGAGTGGTTACGTTTTTCTTGTAAAATTTAATGTGGTGACTTTTGAAATTCCATGCATAATCTTCTATATAGAGGATAATTTTGTTGATGTTAAATAAAACATCATCTTGATAGTTTATGAGCACATTTGATTGACTGAGGGAAGGCTTTAGAGAAGTTTCATTCATATTACGATCACGCGTCATATTTGCTAGTGCCTCATCAAAATTCCAGGTTCCTATAATTACTCGAAATGTAATATATTCCTATTTGGGAGTCTTGGTTGGCCTAAGCCCACATTCGACCACCATGCGCTAGGCGCACCTGAGAGTCAAAGAATTGACTCATCCTGACAAGGGGCAACCACCCTTAAAATTTTCGAAAGATTAAATACCTGACCCCACGCCAAAAGGGGTGATAGGGTGCAGTGGCACAAGGTGACTCATTATGCACTTGTGATACTGAGAGGGTGAGTCAATGGGAAATATCGGTAATTACAGGCTATAGGCCATGTAGTGTGTGTGCGCATACATGGGATTGTAGCTGGATGGGCAGCCACCCCTCCCAGCATAGTAAGAGCTCGACATAGGATCATAATCACTAAAAGGTTTAATTAATGATGTTGTGGAATATATTAACTTGTTTCTTCTAATTATATGACTTAGTGTTTTTATCACTAACGCGGAATTGCCTCCGCAGGTGTGAGCATGAAAGGATGGGTAAGATCGGGATAGCTAGAGGGCTTTGTTATTAGACTTTTGAATTTGATTTTCTTATTTGTTATTATACTTCTGGATTGTTTGCATGGCAGTGGGATTTTGGTTTGGTTCATGAGCTTAGATTATTCCGAGTATTTGTTATATTAAATTTTATGTTATGGGTTTATTTAAAATATGGAAAATTAATAGAAAATTAATTTGTGAGACACTTGGTTTCATATAGTAACACTTAGCTTGTGGGACGGAACAGGTGGGTTGTTATAATATTGATCGTACTTTATACAAAAATATATGGGTTGTGATTACTTGTTCTACATACCCCAACACAAAATTAAAATGCAAAGGCATTCTTCGAGTGTCAGGGGAATCATACCCTAACACTCGGTCTTAATGTGGATCTTCCATGAGGCATGAACCATATGCTCCTCCATCCACGTCATTTGAGCAAACACACAACTGCAACCAAATACATTTACTTGTGCCTTAAGTGCTCCAACATCCATTTCGAGAATTTGAGGCTTACATACATTGGAGAATTTTGTTATTCATTGACCCAAAGTTACTACCCTTCATGAGAATATAATAGTAAAATAGTAATAAGGCACATTGATCACATGTAACACATCCAACATAACAACAAAAGGTTTAGGACATTGCCCACAACATGTGTTACATCACACAGTCCTATAGTTCCTAAAATACATAAAAACAATCCCCATTATACATGAACCATAATTGCGCATAGTACATAACACATAATAACAAGCACTGTCCCTTGCCATGAGCCTTTCAATCCGCCCACCTATGTTGGCCACTACTATGAATACTCAACTACATATTTCAGAAAACTGTTAGTATTTAAACATGTTTGATTACCTATTTGAAAATAACTACCGATAAATAATACTGACATATAGGTATCTTAACACCTACATGAAAAGTGAAAACTTCTAGAATATATCTCATGTTTTTAAACATGGGTGAGAACGACCAAACATCAAACTCAAGATTCACACTAGACAAATCAATGAGAACACATTTAAACACAGTTACTCACATCATCCATATACCGCTCACCATGGTACTAAGATGGCTTGAAACAAAGTTCCACCAATTCTATAAACGTGTTGTGTTATGCAGTACCCTATTTACATTGCACTACTTTAGGGTGTAAAAGAGTTATATTTTAATTCTTACATATAAGACCCACTCTTTCTCTTGTAATAAAATCATAAACCCGCATAGGACTTATATAATAGGCTTGGAGGGACTTATATCATCAGCTTTGAATATATCAAGTTTGAAAACCACTGAAGGTGGATAGGGTCAGGTAAATATACACCATACCCTAGTCAAACTCTTGGCAAGAAGGGCCAGATCCACAAGACACAATCTAGGTCAAGACTGAACCAAATCAAACCTATAGGGTGAATGGCACGGGTTTTACAACTTGCTCCACTTAAGAAAATTTTGTCCTGAAATTTTCCTATGGGGCAATACACATAGCCAAACACAAGACAAACAAGCAATCACCCAATATCACCAAAATAAGCAGGGCAGTGCTTTCACATCGTATTGCCATTCTCTGCAAGGAAGAGTTTGGGCAAGTGCTACCGCATCTCATCCTCACGCTCCCATGTGGCCTCGTTTGTAACACCCCAAATCCGGTTTGCTATTAATAGAATTGGAAATGTTATGGGGGCCAAACCAATTCTCAAATTTGATTAATTAAGTCAACCCGAACTTAAGTGGGAGGGATCTACTCTAAGCATCATACGATGAAAAGAATGCCATGATAAATATATGAAATACACAACAAAGCAAGATGTCGTGGATGATATGATGACAAAAAAATCACACTCTAATCAATTAAATATTATAAAAATCTTGTAAACAAACAGACAGAGTTCCTTTAAAAGTGCAATAAGGAAACCACCATATCCATCATTATTATATCACAATATATATATATATATATATATGTATAAGAAATAGCAAGATATATCACAATATCACTTTCTGTTGACATCATAACATTTCAAAATCATGATCCTTGACTGGGTCTTCACCCATCTACTATTCACATTCACTTGGCCAGAAGTTTACTAATTTCATTCACAAAACAAGTTAACCATGCATTAAACATCATCAAAATATTTCATTAAAAGTTTTACACATTCACCAGCATCACAATAAAAGTTCCTATCCTCAAGGCAGGTGTGTGTGTGTGCAAGGATGTCACTGCTCATGCGTTAAGTCTAGCATATCTTGTTGTGTTTGATGCTCACCTACATATATAATAGAAGACGATGGGCAACGGTTGTCACTGGTCTAGAAAATAACTAATATAAAACTATCAATGAAATCTAACTCTCATGAAAAGAAAACATGATATATTTCACCAGAACTCTCATAAGGGTAACTACTGAGGAGCCATCAAGCTATAGTCTGGATGGCACCCTGAATTGACTGGTCTAATGCTACTTTGGACATTTTCTCATTTTTCTGATCCCTTAGGACTACCAGTATATCCTACACCCTCTTTGACCCTCCATATTTCTCATGGCCTCAAGCATAATGGCTGAGTATTCTTAGGC
>JAURVB010006737.1:0-82964 GCA_033002965.1 Piper betle | reverse complement strand
ACCACTATCCTCCCTCGAGTTTAAGGGAATTCATAGTGAGGTTTGACATGTGTCTCATCCGCTCTTCAGTGATGTGTGACCTTCCATCCCGTACCTATTTGTAGTACTAATCTTGACGTACATGACTACTACCGTTGTAGTAGACTCTCAAGCAAAGTTGTTAGTTAAGATGAGCATACATTAGTGTCAATCTTACTGGTCAACGTGATCCAGTCAGACTAAAGTCCCTATTTGGGTTGTTCCGAAGCTTGGGTGAAGTTGTCTCTTCCAGACTGGTCTATCTTTGGCTACCTACACTGTAAGTCCTAAACAATACCACGAAGGTACCTCCTATACTCAGCGCAAAGGCTTAATCCTATGTCTTAGGGTAAGAACCTAATCGTGCCAGTGAAACACATGAATAATACTTTATCTCTCTGAAGGATGCGCCCTCACTGAACTGACCATCTATGCCAAAATTCTAATACGAGTAGAGCACCTCTTGTTGGTTGAGGTCACATTGCATGTTTGACAATCTTTTAATCACCTAATATGTGTACCTTGGCTAAAACTCATACATCTGCTATCATGCTTAGTGAACTATTTGACTACTGTGACCATCCCATCTAGAGGTCACACTATCCTATTCTTGGACTCTATCCATATTCATCCCTAAAAGACTCACTAACACTGTCTAATGATCCTCATAAGACTGTCACTAACACTATCTTGCAATACACATCTGGCCCAAGGATGTCAGGTCAAGGTGATGGTATGCAAGATGGCTGGTGAACACAATCATGTGCCATCACATCCAGATAATTACAGTACACCTATCTTTCCTCTGTCTGGCTGATGTTACCGTAGTTATATCTTGTCCTCAATCTCTGACCCTACTTTGCTTCGAAACTATGACATGTAGTCTCTATGCAATGCTAAGAACATCATCAAGTAGTTATCCTACTGTAGGGTGAGGTAACTACTTAGCCCTTACTTCCACATAATTACTCCACTCTGTCAGTGGTAGTGCAATATATGGATGATGGTTCTGCATCACGAACGGCAGTTGGGCTACTCGGACTATGGTTGTTCAACTCGGACAGTGGTTGTGATTCCAACTACTAAAGATCTGATTCTAATCATGTACTTCATGAACCCACTACTATCTCTAACATGTCTTCCTCCATATGTTTGTTTCATTAGAAGTAGTTTCTATCAACTCAACTTAGGCTATCCAACCATGCATGCCTAATTCGGAGGGGGTCTAGATCATAGTGGTGACACGTACAATGGTGTTCCAATGCTGAGCCTACACATATCTCTTGCAATCTGGGGCGGCTTGTCCGATAAACAGTAACTGGTTTTTGATAGCCATCATTGATCCAGCCTTGGCGAAATCGAGTGGAATCTTGTAAACCATCTAAATCCGCGGTCAAAGGTAATGTCACTTATCCTCATTGTGTTCTTGTCTCTTATCTATTGATGAGTGTCCAACTATATTCTTGGGATAGACATACACTAGTGGAAGAGGGGGGAAGGCGGTGAAGTGTTCATGGGACTATAGATCCATCTCGCTACTCATGCTCATCTACTGCCATCTCCTGGAAGTGTCCATCCAAGTCATTTGCCCAAACTCTCATATGTGCTCCAAGTGTTCCAAGTGCTTAAGTGGATTTGCTGGATAGTCATATCTTCCATCCACAAGGATCCATTTGAAGGTCTATATTCCCTACTGTAGACCTTGGACTGTGCCTAATGGATATGTTTAAAGAGCTCGATAGTCCACAGTCATACGCCACAAAACTATCTGAGTATCTCCATACTCTAGGCTCCCTACTGGTGCCATCTCTTATGACACCATCCACAATGTGCACCATGTCCTAAGGAAGGACTAATGTGGTGACATGTGAAAGGCAGGCAAGTGCTACAATGTGGTTGCCAAAGTTCTAGGTACTTCTAGTCACCATATAACTCAACATTAAATAACTGAGCATGTGGACACTCATAAGACATCTAAATCTCTCGCACGGTAAAAAGAAAAACGTGTCGTTATCATAATATTTCAATGAGATCCATGCTGGCATTTACTGAAATCATTATCTCATACCCATCTCATAACTTACTATTAGCATTGAAACATCCACTGCTCAAGTCTGACTGAGCACATAATCTTAAATCCTATAAAAAGACAAAAGGAAATACCTGTCAACTTAGCTAAGGACAACTCCACATACTTGGCTTAAAACAAAAGTTTTCCATCTCAATCGACCAAGACATGGCTCTAATACCAACTTGTAACACTCCGATTTTGGTTCACCTAAAGACCAAATCAGAAATGTTATGAACGAGAAGAGTCATGTTTAAAGTTGTCGGTTAGTATGACTCAGTCGATAAAATAGATCGAAACAACCTTTTTAGTGTCATGAGAATAAAAGACACCATTAAATACACATCAAAACACATCGAATATAAATAAAAGTAAGAATGTAAATGAACTGCATTGAGCTTGAGTGTGTGTACCGTTTATCTGTCCTCCCACCAAAGTCAACTCAAGATTGCAAGACCTACATATATTATATGAAAAACGTCAGTAACGAATGTCAGTGGTCCAACAAATAACTAATACAAACTGGCAAATGGGTTTTCCATTGCCCATGAAAACTTATAAAACTTTAAGATTGCCTCATACTTGGGCGGTAAACAAACATACTTAAGCAAGTTCTGGCTGGCATGCACGACTCATAATCATATTCATACATGCATACAATGCTTACGACTCAAAATCATATTCACACATACATACATGCATATGTACTCGAGTGGCAAAAGGAACAGTTAAGTTAGTGCCATAAATTTTAAAATTGTGCTGCCTTACGTAGTACCCATACACTGCCCTACCTCAGGGTTTGAAGGAGTACTAGTGTAGTCTACACATATGTCCTTACATCTCTTTCTCTTATTCGTGAAATCCATAAAAATACACGTAGTTATATAATAGATTTAGGGAAGAGGCTTGTACTATAAATTTCTGGAGCTTAAGTTCGAAAACCAGTAAGGGATCTCATCCTTTGTAGTTTTATTAAATATGTGTAGAAAATACAGCTAAATGGCCTTAAATTGAAGGGATCCAATAAAATGCCGCCGATGCCGCCCTATATATAAAACACAATCAAACTCGACATGCAAGGAGTCAAGCAGAGAGGGAGAGTCCTATGGACTTGTGGTCCAAGCTCCATGCGTATCTATAAATCTATGGCGAGCTCAGACTCCGAAACCTACTTGGAACCCACTATTAAATAAATTACTAATATCTCTATATGATGACCGTGGTGTGTGCTAATATTATCAACACATCCTAATAAAAACAAAAGTGCTAATAAGCCTACAACTAAACATCTGGCATGCAAATCGAGACATAATAATAATAAATAATTAAACAAATAAATACACTCATAGATTATTAGGCAAATAATAAATATATGAACATTAATAATACTCCAATAATAAAATAATAAAATAATTATACTATATAAATACACTGTTAAACATGGGTAAATATCATATATACTCGTGCTAGTAAACATAAAAATAAATAAATAAATAAATAAATAGATAAATAATTAATTAAATGACTAATATAAATTAATTATGAAGAATTTTAGTATAAGTATTAAATATAGGAACATATGCCTAAATACATATAAAAAATAAAGAAATAATTAAGAATAATCAATTAATTAAATAAAAGCGTATGCTAGATTTTTCTTAATTTATTTTAATTAAATCGTAGAATTATTCTTAGGCAAAATAATGTATTAAGACACGTTACGAGCAATTTGAGTGAGTTATTAGTTATAGAGCACATTATTGATGTGTATTATATTTTATGGGATTTTTCCTTAATTTTTTGGATTTTTTTTGAATTATTTGAGTTAGTATTATTTTTAACTCAAGTCAGAGTTGAGTCAAGTTTTAATTACGAGGTGGCCATTCTTTTTCTTAGACGACCATTTACTTTTCTAAACAACCATTCGTTTTTCTCTTACATTTATATATTTCACACTTCTGTCATTCAGTCTCCACCATCCTTCTCACCTAACTTCTTTTTCTTTTTCTTTTTCTTTATTCTTTCTTCCCCACAATCCTCACTCGAGCAAGCCATGTTGTGATCCATGTGACTAACTATTAGGTATAAATTTTTATTCAATTTAAATATTTAAAATTAAGATCTATTAGCACAATATGGTAGGATTGATTAATTGTTGTGATAAATGTCTAATTATGAATGAAGTGATGATTTGCATGTTTGAATCGATAATTAGTGATCTAATTAAGTAAATTAAAAATTAGCATGCTAATTGACTACAACATAGCTTAGAAAAATGTAATAAAATTGGGATGAATAGGATGAGATATTTTTATATTGGTTTCTTGACTATTGTTAGATGATGATTACATTATATGTGTGATATTCATGATGAGTTTGATGCATCATTTAGCTAGTGGGCATTAGCTTCTAGATTTGATGTGTAGGCATAGAGTAGAAGCTCGTCGCCTAGGCATGTAAAGACACTTGGAGCTTCTACCAGGTTCATTTAGGACTCGCTTCTTGTTTTATGCTCTACTCTATTGTGTTTTTGTTTTTTACTTGTAGGATTAGTTATGTGGCATTTTATTGGATCCCACTTAACTCAGGCCATTTAACCGATCAATCTTCTAGATTAATAACCCTCAAGGATGTGATCGCTTGAGTATGTTTTTGAAAACAAGATCCACCACAAGTGCCTTCAGGCCTATTTTATGAATCCCTAACTAGAACTATATATATATATGTAGTTTTCGCTTTTTTCGATAGCTTACGCAAGTGGTATGGTAGTGATCTTCGACAGCCTATGCAAGTGGGTATGGAAGAATGTGAATAAAAAGTGAAATGAGAAAGTGAATGAGAAAGTGAAACGAGAAGTGAAATGACAAAGATGTTTTCAGTAGGCCCTCAGAGATTTCATGTGATGTTTTCTTTCATATGAGAGTTTGCTCTCACAGCTAGTTTGATATTAGTTATATTTTTTGGACCGGTAACACTCGTTACTGACGGTTTTCTATTATATATGTAGTTGAGAATCTCGAGGACTGAGCGCTGTCAAGACTGTGGAGGAGTAGTAAAGCCGTTGCACACATGTATCTGCCTCACGTAATGAATAGAACTAATGATTTCTAAGCTGTGGAATGACAAGATTGTTTTAGATTATTTTGTGAAATGATATGAATGTTTAGCCTATGAAATGATATCAGAATGAAAGTGAAATCAAAATGTTATATTTTGGAATTATATCAATATAAATATTTATTATTGCCAAGAATGGATTAACCCTATTGCACTTTTAGGAGAGATTTAGTCCATTTTATTTTATATTATATTATCTTCAAATATTATTTATTTTCGAATCAGTTTTCACGATTATTTTATTTATGCACACTAGCATATCATGGCATGCATGTAGAGCCACGTTAGAACTCAAGCATCACATTCAAGCATTATATACTTGCACTACCATTTTAAGACACTGAGGGGAGATCCGATTGAATCAAGTAGTTTAGCAGTTCGGTCGCCAGCGACATTTTTGGGTTGGTTAACTGGTGAACTGGAATGGGGTGTTATAGGGTTGGCTAGGCGAACCTGACCTGGACTAATGTACATGGACTCGGGCACAGGCTTGCTGACTCGGGCATGACCAGGCAGACGCAAATGTGGGCAGGGGATGTGATCACGGATAGGCGAACGTGAACCAAGTAAATGGGCAAGACGGGTGGGCGGTGGCGCTCGTTGACAAAAATGCCGACGGCAGCATGACTGGGGCTGCCGCTGGTCGGATCGGCAAGGTGCATCAAGGCGGAGTTGCTGGTGGTAACGATTGGTGAAGTCCGGCCATTGGCTGACCGAAAAATAGCAAGAAATGGAGTGGATCTCCGCTTAGTGTGGACACATCGTTGACGGCGATCATAGCCACGGTGGTGGTCGTGGGTGGTCTCAAAATGTCGGCCTTGATGATATGAACCTATCTAGGCTGATGGGCAGCGTTGTCCATCTGGTGGTTGGCCAGAAAATGGCTAGAAACGACAAAAAAATGTCATCGTGCAAGTGCGGGTCGCCGGCGGCAATTGCGGCCACAACAGAAGTCAGTGTCTGTCCCAAATTCTAGATCTCGGCGAGGGGAGGTTGTTAAGGTAATTGGTTTCATCGGAGGACACTTGCTGGAGCAGGAAAACAGCCCAAATAGGTGTCGGTGGTGGTGACAACCGACAGCAAAAATGTCATCACCGGTGGTGACTGCGGTGGCGTCGGTGGCAATCGTGCATACTGACTGAGTGCCAGCTGCGTGGTGGTCATGGCCGTACCGATCCAGTGGCTAGGGGTTGGGTGGAAACTCGCTGGTGGCGAGCCGAAGTGGTGGCGGCGCTATAGGGTGTAACTCTGAAAATCAATGGAAATGTTTGAAATATAAATAGGAGAAAACTATGTTTGGCATGGACGGCTAAGATCTTGCCACATGGCATGATCTGAAAGTCCAACAACTCGTGGTTTGGTGGGACCCACCTACGGGTATATGCAATATACATAAGGACGGGAAGTTCGGATCGAGATCGTCCAATGTCAAAATTGACTCGAGTCATAAAAGTGACTCTATAGGCGGGAATTGAAGCAAGAAGGTTAAATGGGTTTCGAACCCTAAGCTCGATCTAGCTAGGGCGCATAGGGGCACAATCGAGTGATCCGAAATTCCTTTGCTACATGTAAATGAAATACTAAGAACATACCAAATGGATACTAAGTGCTGCAATGGCCTAGATGTAGGCCTAAAATCCTTGCTAACACGTAAATATCATATGTATCCTTTGTGTATACACTGATGGCTCATGTTCTACTATATCATATCTAAAACTATCATATATATATCAGACATACTCAGCCTCCATAACATGCTCATATGGCCATTTAGACCTCATACTTATATTCTTAAAATTGTTTTGGCTTGAGCTCGTTCGAATCGACTCGAGACTGCTCTGAGCCAGGCAAAATATAAGCGGATAAAACCCCTTACCAGAAGTTGGGGTTTTACACCCACCTACAGAAATTCCAAAATATATAAAAAAGAAAAATCATAATTAACCACAAAATAAACCATAATTTTAAAAATTCCTGATAACAATAAATAATAAACATTCAACAATAATTAGCAAACAATAATGATCAATAATTTCAATCATAATCAACATATTAATTGTGTGAACGGCAGCAGTGACAACGAACAAAACTGTTGGTGACCAGCAAGTGAACGGTGAGTGGGCGGTGAGGGGGCAGCGAGAGTAGGGTACGGGGTGGGGGAGGAAGGGACTTTGGGCACGTGTGGCATTTGACCACGCGATACTTTTACCGAGTGAAGGCCGTGACACCTGTAATCCTGGCTTTAAAAGCCCCGGCGCTAGCGTGCATCTTCTTCATGTATCCCAGCATTGCGGCGATGGTGCTAGAATTTTAAACCCGAGATTACTTATCTATTTCATTTTAGTTCTGATTTTTATCAAACAAAAACAAGATTTTCTTGTTGTCTAAATATGAAAACAAAGGTTGTAGCATGTTTTAAATCTAACATAATTTAACCTATTTTTAATAATTTTAATTTAGAGAAAGCAAGCAAAACAATGGTAAACATGTTCAAAACTCGTTCTTTTTCAACAAGTTGATTCTAGAACGTAGTTATACTATTAGAATTATATGTAAAACTTACTTAGATAGATTCTAAATATGAATTGGCATCCAAAACATTGTTTTAATAACTTGTACACGCATAAAACATGTAGACAAACATTTAGATATCATAAAACATCAAACAAAAGATGAAACATGTTCATGATGCATGAATTTACACTTATAGCAAGTTTTAGTTAAGATTGCTAACCTCTTTTTTGGTGAAATAGCCAAAAACTTTGTGGCAAGCAACTCTACACGATCTCCAAGAATAGGAGGGAGATGGTCCAAGAGAGAAAAGAGAGAGGGCGACTAGAGAGCCGGAGAGAAGATGGTGGCTAAGGCTTGTGTTGCAAATAATGCAATTCATACCTATTGCCCACCTGATATACTCTAGGCCTTCTAAAAGTCCTAGAACATCCTCCTCTTCATCTCAACGAACTGATCTACCATTAAATCTCCTACACGAATGACTTAAACGGACAGATTGCTCATCCAGGGATTGAACTTCAATGTAACACCCTAATTCGGCCCCAATGGATGGACCAAATTGTTATATTATAATTTGGAAGCTACTCATTAGGCTATCGTGTACAGACATTACGGAAGTTGTGAGTTCCCTCAACTTTGTCCCACGTTTAATACCTACCGAGCAAAAATCCTGTTTATAAGTGGGAATGGACTATAGATCTTTTAACTTGGTTAACCACTTTTAAGGAGATGACATAGGCCCATTAGTTTGCACTTTGAGCTAGGTCATTACAAATGGTATCAGAGCAACCTGATTCTATGTTAGATGGTGGGCTAGAATCCGGACATTGGCTAAGGCTGCTGGTCACGGGCTAGAGGAGGACATGTGCTGAGGCTAGTAACGGAGGCTGTGTGTAGGAATTTCGCGGACAAAATTTCCTAAGGTGAGTGGATTGTGAGATCCCTTAACTTAGTCCCACATCTAATACCTACCAGGGAAAGTTTATATTTATAAGTGGGAATGGACTATAGATCTTTAACTTTGTTAAACACTTTTAAAGAGATGACATAGGCCCATTAGTTTGCACTTTGGGCTGAGTCATTACAAATGGTCTTAGAGCAACCTAGTTCCGTGTTAGATGGTGGGATGGACTACGGGCGTTGGCTAAGGCTGTCAGTCACGGGGCAAAGAAGGACATGTGCTGAGGCTAGCAATGGAGGCTATGTGTAGGAATTTTAAGGATGAAATTTCCTAAAGTGGGTGAATTGAGAGATCCCTCAACTTAGTCTCACATCTAATACCTACCGAGGAAAGATATTGTTTATAAGTGGGAATGGACTATAGATCTTTAACTTGGTTAACCACTCTTAAAGAAATGACTTAGACCATTATATTACACTTTGGACTAGGTCGTTATAGAAGCGGATCTCAACCCTCCAAGGAGGCTTAAGAAGGATACCATGCTTGGTTCTTATAGAATGCATGAAGAGTTCATACAAAAAAGGCCAATCTTAGACTTAAAGGAATCCTATATGAACATCCCTAGTCGTAACAGAGGTAGAAACTCCCCTACGACTATGATTGGTGACTTTAAAAATGTGATGATCACTCCTAACTATAAAAAAGCATACCCCCGCTATAGTTTTGAGGTTGCATGTTGTTGTGTATTACTACTTAGTTCAAGCCATTAGCTTAGATCTTCTTATTAGGTACATGATGATGATGTAAGTATTTAAACAAGGGTCATGGTTACATGTTCCACATACCTTATGCGAGCAATAATTAAAGCTTCAGAGAATTACACAACGTCACCGAGTATCAGGGCATCAAACCCTAATACATGGACTTTACGTGGGTCTTTAAATGGTGTTAATCGTAAGCTCCTCCACCCACATTACTCTAATACACAAATAGCTGAAGCCAAATATGTTTCATGTATTTGACTTAGCTCCCTGTCATATTGTAGGACTTTGGGGCTTATATACCTTGTAGGCGATGGTTAGCCTTGCCACAAAGTTTTATAACTCTACAGAAAAATATAATAATGTAAAGATAAAATATGCTAGCACAACCATCATGGCATACTTCTGAATCATACAAGGTTCACATAGTTATGGCATATGCCCATCATATAGTCATCGACAAAATACAAAGTCTAAAGCATACAATATAACGTAGGGCCCCTACCATTACTACCAATGAGCCGTTTGATCTATGCACCTAGGTTGGCCAATGCGAGGGACTCTCATTTACATATAATAGAAAAGCATGTCCGTAATCCAATAAACTTGATTATCGGTCTGAATATATACTAGAAAATAGCAAGCTAGCAAACGAGTATTCCACTACCAACAGAATCTTTGAAAACTTCAGAATTGCCTCACACTAGGCAGTAAGAAAACATACTTAAACAAGTGCCCGATCACATACACGACTATTATTCATATTTATACATACAACAATTATGCCCTCACATCCTTCATATTACACCCACCATAGTACTCAAGTGGCAAAAGGAATGGTTAAGTTAGTGCTACAAATTTAAAAAATGTGTTGCAATATGCATTACCATCATACTGTACACTACCTTAGGGTTTGAAGGAGTACTATTGTGGTCCACACATCCCATCCCGTATACACTCTTAGTCGAAAAAGTCGTAAACCATCATATTTATACATATAGGCTTGTGAGTAGATTTAATACTTAATTTCTAGATCTTATTGTTTGAAAACCATCAAGGGGTCTTAACCTTGAAGTTTTATTAAACATGTGTAGAAAATACGACTAAATGGCTCGACATCGGAGGGATCCGATAAAATGCCGCTGATGCCATCATACGTTTAAAATATGGTAAAACTCGACATGCAAGGAGTCCAGCAAAGATCAAGTAATGGGAGAGTCTTATGGATCTAGATGAGTAGAGCTCTGTATTCTATTGAGCTCACCCGCGATACCTAGCATAGAGATGGAACAAAATAAGATTGGTCACATCGGCACACAAAATGAGGCAAAACGTCCACACAAACTCAACACTTAACATCTCTTAATTATCTTAATTAGGTCTTAAGTGAAGTGTTAAACCTTATTAGGTAACTTATTTAAGGTTTTGGTTTAATGTTCACTTAGTGGGCTTTAATCAATTTTGGAGTTTTTATCAAATGAGCTTACCATATAATTTTTTGGACGAGCCTAACAATGCCCAAATGGGCTGAAATTTGCATGGATTATCCATTACACTCTAAGGTTCATAGATAAATTCCACCATGACTAGACCATGAGCCAATCAAGGGGAACAAGGCCCATTAAGCTCGGCCCTAGGGTGCTAGAATAGTGTTCCTGGGGTGAACACTAGTTTTGTAACTGTTGGTTCATGGCCTGGAGGACGTGGGTCACCGGGCCTAGTTATCTAACACATGGAGCTTGAGTCCAATAAGATGTAGGAAAATTTTACTTTGTAAATGGACCTAAGTGTATTTTACAAATTGGGTGACTGAATGGGCTGTTTCTGAAGCTATCTGGACCTTAACAAATTAGAAATTCACAAATAAAATTGGAACCTACCCAAATGACCTCAAAATTGGTCACGGTGGTGTTGAGACATAGGTTAGGTTATGGACCAAGTTCCGGTGAAATACAACACCATTAACTTATTTTAAGGTATTTTACCACTAGAGTGAAAAAAACTAAGGTTTTCACCCTCCATTTTTCACTATCAAATTAGATAATTATTTTTACCCATACCCAAAATTTATATATTTCAAGTATACATTTATTGGAACATCATATATTTTCACCAGATTTCATTAGGTTAATATTGGTGTCTTAACATAGAACACAATCACAGATCATGCTCATAGTCATAAACAACACATGAAATATAAGACGTACTTGTGAGTGATATTCATGATTATTTAGTGGTTAGATTAGGCTTAAAAGTCTACTAAGAACTTCTAAAATCACCGTGAACAATATGAAATGCTGTCAAGTAACATATCCTAGTAGGTTAAGAGTAAAAATTAAAGAAAAGGGCGCTTATGTCACTGTAACGGTGAAAGCTGCCACCTTCATACATGCACATGCTACGTTATGTTAGGTACAATACACAAGACAAAAGTTGTAGATATATATGTTGTGAGTTCAAAAAATAAAAATCGTGAAAATTTAACATCAGAGTGCCAAGATATGATTTTTATATCGAAATAGTGTATATCAGTGACCTACGTGTATTATAGAAATCATATTTATTTGTTTATATGGAAAAATAAGATACATAAGTATTCAAAATGCTCTTAAGAGAAAGCTATACATTATAAAATGTCAAAAAAAATGAAAAGAGACACAAATGCATGAGATAAACACCAAATAATGAGAAAAAGAGGCAGCACAAACATAAAATTAAAGAGAGAAGACTAAGGGGAGAGGTCTTTTGCAGCATCTATCATCAAAAACCACCACCCTATGTGGTTAGAAAAGTGGAGGGTGACTGGAGCTCTAAGGAGGAAGAAGAAAGCCAAGAAGTGGATAAAAATGTTACCGGAGGTGAGTAGGGAATGAGTAATGGTGAAATGATGAGGGAAGTGTTGAGATTTTGTCAAAAAAGGGTTTGTGTCTTAGTTATATCATAGGTATGGGTATCATACCTAAAGAGGTATGGGTTGGATAAGGAAGTATGAGTTGGCTTGGCGATGTCATAGAGGTATGGATTGGATAAGGATGTATGGGTTGGCTTGGTGATGTCATAAGTATGGGTGCCATAACTAAAGAGGTATGGGTGCCATACCTAAAAGGCATAGTTGGATAGATAAAGATGTATGGGTTGGGTTAGCTAAAGAGGTATGGGTTGAGTTATTTCAATACCTAAAAACTCAAGGTTTTTACCCTAAAACAATTGGGCCTACCTCAAAAATTGCACTGCATGTCTTAAAGAGGGTTTAGGACGGTCTGAAAGGATTATCAAACACACAACATGCATACAAAAGTCAAGCGTGAGACATGGTTCTAACAGTTAACTATATACGATTAGATTAGAGCAAACATGAAAAAGTCGATCGTGCCACATCCAAACAGAAGTACTAAGCGGCGAAGGAGGCTAAGACCCGGCAACTTACACTATACCATACACGAACTACGATAAAAAGGGCCAAACCTTACTAATCCAATCCTGGTAACTACCGAACCGAAAGTAAAGACATTCAGCCGAACAACCCAGGTTTTACATTCACCACGGGGTAAGCCTTGACCCTTGGACAACTAATAATGTTAGACTTCCTCTTAAATCACCTCATTGTGTAAACAAGTGTTTAAGTCCACACATTAGATTCCGAATTAGTAGAACTAACCATTAGGTTATAGAATTAATTCATATGTGACAACATCCATCTTGTCTACTAAAAGTAAAAGCTTGTCCAACAATGAATATATAAGGATTTCTCTTAGCCGTTTGTTCCCTTTCATGATTGAGCATTAGACAAAGACGCTACTTAGCCAAACCCAATATAATGAACACATAATTATATAATTTCAAGTATCTATCATTAGTATATACTAACATATGCAAAGAAAAAGTTTTATATGCTGAAAAATGAAGTGTTAACTACAACTACATCTTACTAAAGAGAACGAAAAAAATAAACTATGAATATTGGCAAAGTGACCAGCTATAAGATTTTTACTTGAGTTTTTTGGGATATAAAATAAAATCAAAACATTTTAAAAATAATTATCAATGTTGTGAGCTTAACAACTTTCTTTCTTGTGGCCAAAGTCAACACCTGCGGTTTCTATCTTTTACCCATTTATGATTTCACTGTTGGTATATGATTATTTCCACTACAAGCAACCTAGAACTAACTCTATAACTATCATAATATCACTCACTATAACTATTGTCAATTTCATAACTAGGAAATATCATTACCTTTCAATATTTTGAATTTGACCATTATGCATCTTTATAAATCAAGGGCAACTTTTCTCATATATCATCTTTTATATTACTATTAACTAATTAGTGGCTATTGAATTATTTTAGGCTTTAGACTTCTTTATAGGTCATTATTTCTGGGAAGTATAACGGAGTGTTGGGTTACTCTAATATCCTTGTCGTAAGCTATGGATCTTATATGCATCTCAAAGCGATTCATTGTCCAATCTCAACGTACCCGATACGGGAGTAGCCGAGAACATAATGTCCCCTTCTAGTTTCTAACACATTCCCACGGATATCAAATAATATTTTACCAAAAAGCGGGAAAAGTTTTTGACATTACTAGAGTTTGCAAAAATCGGGGAAAATTACTAAAAAGGGTAAAATTTTATTATAATGAAAAAATTGTACGCTCATTTCAAAAAATAATTTTTTGAAAAAATAACCTATTTGTCCACGAGGCTGGATTTAGCTACCTCTGCCATCCCTTGAAAAAATTATACTTTTTTTTAATGCTTGGTTGCACCGATGGCATGAGCTAGCACTAGGGGTGCTAAACGAGTGAGCGAGCCGAACTCAACTTATATTCGAACTTGGTTCGAATAGTTCAAAACTTGTTCAAACTCAACTACAAATCGAACGAGTTTTGTACATACATACTCGAGTTTAACTTAAATACCTTTTATGTGTTCGAGCTCCACTCGAGCTCGAATACACTTAAACTGTTTAATTTTTACAAGCTTGAACCCAGTTCATTTGTGAGCTTGAAACCGGCTCGATTAAAAGTTAAAAGTACCTCACTTAAAAAAAAAATCAATGTGGATTGATCCCACAATCTTGAGGTCATCAACTTGAATACTTACCATCACAACTATCTCACTTTTTTGTTATTATATTGTATATAAATAAATAATAAATAAAATATAATATAAAGACTATATTATTATATTATTTTATCTAGTCGAAGTTTAAGTCGAGCTACGAGTCAAGTTCAAGTTATAACTGAGTTGAGTCGAGTCGTACACGGCCTTACTCAAGCTCGGCTAATAAGACTCCTAGTTCGAGCTCGAGCATTTAAATGTCGAGTTTCGAGTTGAATCGAGCCGAGTTGAATACTAATATTCACGAGCTGCGCTTAATTACAAACCTTAGCTAGCACCAAACCAGATGAGGCCTTGGGCCGGATTTGGCCACTCCAACGCATGATTTGGCCATGAGGCGGCTTACTGGCCACCCATCTATCCAATAAAAAGAATTTTCTTTGACGACTAGCCGGCCACCTCTGGTCTAAGAGCGTCTGATTTGGCCTCCCTGTACCAAGGGGTGGACCGATCCTGCGCCATGTGGCAAGGGGCAGCCAACCTGCTGCCCTATATAAAAGAAATTTTTTATTTAATTTTTAAGTGAGGCTATTTTGGACAATTAATTAGTAATTTCCCCCCTTTCCTGATAATTAGGCATATTTTCTCACTAGTTGGTAAAATTAAAAAGTAATTTCTCTTATAAAAAGCTCTATATCAAACTTACACTCACAAACTTTAATCTAATTGTTATAATTAGCGATGTTGATCATCTTTTAGCTCTTCTTGTTGATTATATTCTCATTTTTAAATGGAGAAACCAACAATATTCATCTAAAAATTAGAAATTACTTACAAAATAATAACGATGAAGCAAAATTTTCATCAAAACAAAAAGAATATGATACACCATATATTAGATGTACACTCGTTTAAAGAATCAAAATTCATGACCTCCACGACAATCAGATTCTTGTGATATTGTTCGATCACAGTATTCCCACACCATCTTATTAGCAAAACAAACACTTGCCCACCTTATCTTCCTCTGCTGCATGTTGCAGATAGCATGAGTTTATAACCATGCTTTCCTCATTCCTCACAACTTTTCTACCGATCTCTACTCCTCTCATTGATCATCTTGTCAGTATAAAAATGATCAAGATTAGCTACCCAGAAAACATCACTTAGCTTGAACTCAATCAATTTCACCACTTAGCTAGCAATATGACGATGGCCAAAGCACCAGAATCAGTAGTACCCTTGATGTCGCCCACCCATATAGCCTATCGGAACCACCGCGACAAGGCCATAAGGAGGAACAAGAGCACCTTCCTCTTGCGCATCCACCTGCTCCCACCTCTGCGCAACATCTTGTCAGCCTCCGTCGAAGGTGTCTACGCCGTCCCTGCTGTCGACGACCTCCCGAGGCTCGCCAACTTCCTCTCCGACGACATCAAGGCCCAGTGCCAAGGCAGCGGCCTGAGGTGCGTCGGCTTCGAGCCAAACTCTCTTTTCACGAACGTGATAGTGCAGGGAGATGGGAGCGGCTACAACTTGGTGGTTCCATGGAGGGTAATGCTGCGGCGCTGCGAAGTGGAGGAGAAGGGGGTGTTGAGCATGTGGGGGTTCTATGAGGATGGGATGCCCAAATTCATATTTCGCCATGATGGTTATGCTGCTCTTGGGGAGGAGTTGCCACCTCTGACGAACTTCAATATGGTTGATCCAGAACCAGAGCAGGATGATCAGATGAACCAGGAGGAGGCCGGTTTGCTCTGCAGTTGTTGCAATGTTGGTTAGGTTGATATTGGTGCAGTTGCACCGCTAGTATATGATACCTGTGCGCCGTATGAGTATGAATAAATGGTGTCTTTGCTGAATAAACTTAGTTATCGCAAGGTTGATGATGTAGGTGAATTTTCTAGTTTGTAATGCAAAGGGTTATGATATTGTTGCCCTTGTGTTAGATTAATTAGAAACTAGCTGCTCCTTTTTATACCTGTGCTTGACTAGTTTGAAGGAGCATTATATAATAACTTCAGCTTCTATGAGCATTTTTCATTTTATTAAGGCTAGAAGTTTCATTGCATAATGTCAAGTAATGAATTAGCACTAGAAGCGATTGATTTTTTATGCCCGCCCGTGATCATATAAGTCGGGGAGTATTTCAATATCGTTTTTTATCGATTTTGATGATGCATTGTTTGAGAACTCCGCTCAGCTTGGAGATATTTATATTATTTAATCAATCTTAGAAACAAAAAGTTATATGAAACTAGAATAAATGGATCTCTTTGACAGTTGAAAATAATAAATATATTATTTCAAATTCTTTTAAGAGATGATGTAAACAAAGAAAATTTATATATTGTAATACTTTTTACTCGAAAATTTAATAATAATAATAAGTCATATGGCTGTTATTTTGTAATTGGGAATGATTGTTTTAGTTTATTTAAAAGTAGTCATTTAGTAGGTTGATTGTCTCTTATTAATGGTTTATGTATAAATTAGCACTTGATAATTTGTTTACTGAATCTTTACTTACAAATTCATCATGTTAATAGGATGACACATAATATAATAAATAAAATTTTTTCCATCTACTGGCATGATCGTTTTGGTCTTCTTCCACCAAATATGAAAAAAAGTGTTGGGGCATGGATTTTAAATTACGATCTATATATGTAATTATAAATGATAAAATTTTATATGGACGGGTTGTTTTATCTGACGCAAAGCCTCCTTACAAATGAAAAAATTTATATAGCGAAATGCCCTTACTAATACCAACCTTTTCCCTTTATTGGGTCTTGGGACAGCTAATGCAGAGAAACGTTTGGCCTTTTAGGTTCCTACACCGTAGAAACCAAGACCTAGCAGACGTAACACATGGAAAGGAGCAAAGAGGCCCAAAGTGTAGCCTATTTGTCATCTCAGGTCATATGAATCAAGGCAAGAAAGACTTGTACGTTGAGAGGTTTAAGAATTGATCGATTACCACTAGTGTCAATTTGTCACAAAAATTTTGGCCGCATATTTGTCACCAAAATTTTGGCCACAATATGCAGTTGGTGTCTATTTATATATTGCCACCAAGTTTCAGTCGCCGATTGTCACCATTTAACCATTGAAATTCAGTGACAGATTGACTATTGATGTTTGTCGCCGAATCGGCCACCGTCTAGACATATAATTTCCGTGACAATTAGCCATCCAAAATTATCAGCAAAACTCTTCAGTGACAAATTGACACTGTTTTGATACTATTTTCAATTAGTTGCCAAATTTTTTATCACCTAAATTTTGGTGATGACAAAGACCCTAATGAGTCACCGAAAAGACCTTACTGAGTCACCAAAAAGACCCAACAGAAGGTGTCTCTCCATGGATATACCCATTCGGAGCTCACAAGAAAAATAATAAGACTTCACTTGAATATATCTTTCCTAGAAGATAGGCATAATATAATTAAAGTCATTCAAGTTTGTCTCCTTACATAGGAAAAAGCAAATGAATTAGGGATTCCTCTGATTACGGTGCATATAGTAAAATGTTACCGATCTTCACAGTTAGAGACAATAGAGAAGTTGTTTCTATCTGAATATTTCGTCAACTTATTTCAGTAGACCTCACGAGTTAAATTTTGACTATAACTCCATAAATAAAGAACGGGAAGAGACTATCTACATCCTTGCACATCTTGTGCAACGATGTGAACTACGAACTTAACATAACTCCTGCAATGAATTGGAAGAAGACCAGGACCTGCAAAGGTGACTAGCCTCTTGAAAGACCTCATGGGACAATCTGCTCCATGAGATGAATTGAAAAGCGGCTATGGATGCAAACTTGAACATTTTGATGGTTGTATCTAATATCATAGCCTTGGGTTTAAATTGCATTGTCGAATATATATACTTCAATATTTTTATAATCATTATTTACCAACAATAACATACAAAATTTATTTGTATATGATAAAATAAATTCGAGAAAAAGCTAATCCCATGTAGTACCTACCACAAATTGAAACTTTTATTTTATAAAGAAAAGTAATTAGTTGGGATGATTACCTTAGGACTTGTAGCACTAGCGAAAAATGAAACTTTTGTCACAGAAATTTTCAGGTCAAAAGGTTAGAATTCGGTGATAGAAAGGTATTTATCATCAAACTTGTCACAGAAAATTCCAATTACAAAAAGGTTCACATCAAATTAAACTTGGTGACAAAACGGTCACAAACTGTCCCCAAGATATTTGGGTAACAATTTGTGGCAAATTGTCACCAAATTTCGGTGACAAAGCTGTGGCATATTATGAAAAAAATCAATGGCAGACATCAGTGGTTAGTATTTGTCAGCTTTATTCGGTGACAATTCGGTAACAAATTTTTAAAATATATATAAAAAAATAATTATTTGGTTGGCGGTGCGGGGTACGAGGCGGCCTGGAGTGGAGTTCAAGGCGGTCTGCAGTATTGGCTTGAGGCCGGATGCAGTGTTCGTGGCAGGGGGGTTGTCGGCATCAGTGTCTGCTAGTGGTGAGGAAGCAACCATTGGCGCCCGGCGTGGCTTTGGTCACGGTGCCAAGACAGTGGGCAGCAAGCTGCATGACAGTGGCCGGGCAGTGGGGCCTCACAACAGTGGTGGACGGTGTGGTGGTGTTGGACACGGTCGTTGGCGGCGGGGCACAGGGGCCGAACAGGAGTGGCTGTGGCCGGCTGCATGTGATGCGGCTAGTGGCACCATTAGGCACTTTTTGGTTTTTGTTTTTTGTTTTTTGAATTTGTAAATTTCACATCAAAAAATTGTGTCAAATCGGTTGCAAATTGATGATTACACAAAAATTTTCGACTACAAATCTGTGACAGATTATTAAAAATGAGCTACTAATATTTTAGTGGCATTTAACTTTGACACCGACAAATAGTGTCAAATCAGTGGTAAATTAATTTTAAAGCAAAAATATTTGGTGTCGAATCGGTGCAAAATTATTAAAAATGTGCCACCAAAATTATGGTGGCATATATTTTTGACACCAAAAAATTATGTCAGAACAGTGGAAAATATTTAATCACTAAATTTTCAGTGGCAAAATGGTAGCAAGTTTTTGTGTTGCTTAAATTGGTGATTATTCAGTGACAAACACCGTATTTTTGCAATTGCAAGTTTCAATGACAAGACCAATTTTTCAGTAGTGTAGCATGACTCACTTTTAAGTGATAAAATGTAGAAGAAAATAAGAGGGTTACGTTGAGCAGATCGAATACTTAGTCACAAAGAGAAAAAATTTTGGACCAAATCCTAGATATCTAAAGACCCAATACTCAATATTTAAAAGAGAACACAGGTTTTGGTCCCAAGTTGATTTAGATGGTTAAGCAATGACCTTTATTTATAGGTAGTTGGTTGATTAATTGGTTTTTATCATGGATGATTGAGTCGAACACCATCAACATCATTTTTATTAGTCAAATAAATACTTTCTTTCAATAGAACTATCCAAACCATTTGTTTAAAGGAATTTTATGAGGCCAAAAATTAGGATTTTTATGTGGCCCATTAGATTATGGGCGGTCTATAAAATAATTACCAGTATTTTTATTTGGTTAAATACTAGGCAAATGTGCAGAACGAAATGGTGGCTCGCATTCCCATCTCTTTTTTATGAACAACTTGGCACGGTACAAGGTCCTAAATAGGTGAAAGGTTCACTGGAGTTGGGGAAGATGACCCGAGACGACTACTATAAACAACTTGGTCGGAAACTGCAATGGCTAGAGATGAGCTACCGGAGGGCATTGCGGATGAAGATATGAGGGGCGAAGGGCAGCATGTTCGGCATGTCTTCCACTGGCTATGGAGAAAAAGAGGCAACGGTTTCATGTGCATTAAATTCAAGTTTTGAATACCATAATGTAGTGCCAGTTCTGTAAAACCCACGATTCGAGTCAGGGTTTTATATTCAGAATCGGTTGGTTCGACTGTTATTTTCGAGTCGAGTCAGTTTCAGAACACGTGTACTGAGCCGACGCCGGTCTCGTGTATGAGCCATGAGGGTCATGTGTACCCAAATATATAATGATAACGTCATGAACACAGCAGAAAAGAATGAGTTATCAGAATATATGAGAGTATGCAGTTCATTTTTTTTTATTATGATATATAATGGATAGTGGAATTAGTTTTAAGCCGTTTACCGCGTTAGGACGTGTTACGGGTATTTTGGGTGGGTTGATAGTTCTAGAGCATATCATTCTGATTTTTTGGTGTTGTTTGATTTTATGGGATTTTTCCCTAATTTTTTTGGAATTTTTTACGACTTAAATATTATTTTTGACTCGAGTCGGAGACGAGCCAAGTAATATTTACGACTTTGCCATCACACACCCCCGCGCCCTTCTTTTCTTCCACAAACCCTTGCCCGACGCAGCCCTTGTGCGCGTTGCCGCCGCCGTTGCCGGCGGCCCCTGGCTGCCGATCATCGCCGCCTAGCCCCGCGATGACATCGCCGTGCTGCCCCGACCAAGCCCGACCCCATCGGGCCGCCGCGACGCGAGGAAGCCACGCCGCGCCCACGTTGCACTTCCGTCACTGATTCCACCGCCGGCGACCAGCACCACCGCAATCAGTCGGTCGCCTCAGCACCCTCAGCCCTCCAGCGACCTTCCCCGACCGGAACGGAGGCCATCGCCGCTGTGGCCGGCCGGATCTAGCCACCATCACCGCCTGCTCGGTTTTATGCATTTTCCGGTGAGCTGCCACCTCCGTTGGCCGCATCGACATCGTAGATGAGTTGGGCTCGCTGAGCCGGTCCCAAGGGTACCCAACACGGCCACTTTCCGGCCAGTAGACGCCACCGGCGACTGTCGCCGGAAAACTGCCGGAAGCTGCCGAAAAACCATCGGAAGCCGCCGGAAAACCGTCGAAAAGCCGGAATTTCTGGAATTCGACGGAATTCACCAGATCTTCCGTGGGGCTCACCCAGTCGAGCCCGATCGAGCTTCAAACACCAATGAGCGCCGAAGTTGAGCTCCGAGACGCGCGACGGAACCCTAGCGGTCGCCGATTGCCGACGACGTGAGGTATAATTACCTCTGATTTGATTATTTAAAATTGATGATGATTGTTAGCACAAAATGCTAGGGTTGATTTATGATGTGATTGATAGTGCACGGAGGATAAGTGATGAAGTGATAAGTTACATGATGTGATGGATAGTGCATGGAGGTTAAGTGATCTAATGAAGTAAGTATATTGAGCATGATAATCGTGTATGATGTAACTTAGGAAAAATACAATAAAATTGTCATGAATAGGATGAGTTAGAGTTATTTTCATATTTATGGTTATTTGATGGTTGATGATTTTGTGTTTAATTGTGTTGAGTTTGATGTATCATTTAGTTAGCGGGCGTTAGTATTTAGTTTTGATGTGTAGGTACGAAATAGGAGCTCGCCGCCTAGGCACGATGACACGCTTGGAGCTTCTACCAGATCCGTTTAGGACTCGTCTCTATTTTACGCTCTTTTCTATTTTATGTTTATTTTATTATTTGTAGGACGGGTTAAGTGGCATTTTATTAGATCCCACTTAACTCGGGCCATTTAACCGAACAATTTTTCGGATTAATAACCCCTCGAGGATGATTTCGAAAACAAGATCCACCACAAGTTGCCTTCGGGCCTATTATATAAATCCCTACCCAGCCCTATATATATGTAGTTTTCGCGTTTTCAGTGAGACGAGAGATGGAGAAACCGACTGCATGTACCATGAGCAGATGCCGTGATAGTCAAAGCAGGCTCTGGATTAGTGCCAGCGGACTGTTCCATTCCCGAGGGATCTTGACAACTCCACATTTGAGTTCCTCAGACCCGGAGAACATGGAGGTTAACTGGTACTGTTTAGTACAGTGCATGTATGGACTTGTGGGTCAAAGGGTACTAAAGGCGACTGCCTGAGAGTACTCGGCCATCGTGCTGAAGGCCAGGAGAAATATAGAGGTAAGGAGAGGGCTTAGGATAAAGTTTCACGTGAAGTACTGAAAAAGAAGTGCCGAGAGTGGCACAGTACCAGCAACAGATCAGTAATATCGGGATGCTACCGGGTCTGGATCCCAGTGGCTCCTCAGTAGTGCCCTTCAGAGTGTTCACGTGGAGTATATGATGTTTTCTTTCATATGAGAGTTTGCTCTCATAGCCAGCTTGTTATAGTTATTTTATTTTTCGGACCAGTAACACTTGTTACTGATATGTTTTTATACTATATGTAGGTAACAATTACAAGTTGGAGGAGCCAGTTTGGACGGAGGAGCATTGTTGCCGCTTGCACACATGTCAGTCAATTGAGTGTTTATATTGTGTTTATGATATTATTATATGGTGTGATTAAATGCTTAAGACATGATTATGTGACATGATTAATTGTTAAGACATGATGAGATGATGTGAACACGAATAGATTGTGCAATGGCAGCGTAGTGGGTTGAGACCCAAGTTTCAAAATAAGTTAAAGCATGTTAGATTTTGTATTTTGTATGAATGAAATTATTTGATATATGGTTAGATATATATTTGCATATGTATATTTGACAGGGTGGCCCCTAATTGCATTTTTAGGGGATTTTCTGTCTATTATATTTCAAAGTTTTTATTAATTTTTATCGGGATTGTCTTGGTGTGTACTTTGATTTGTATGTCATTCATGTAGTACCATGTTAGGGTTTATGCATTCATCCATGCTTTGAGAGTTATATCTTCATCTTAAGACACTGAGATTGGATCCGTATGAGTTAGGTTAGGGTTAGCCGACCTAACCGGGGCCTATAACATACCGGTTCGGTTCACGAGCGTGACCGGATTTGGGGTGTTACAAGTTCAATGTACAAAGTACAACCCGTACCAATTTAGGGCTCATTATTTGATCAGTTTGGTTAAAACCAAAATGAACCACTTATCTAATTCACTAAAGTGACCTGTTTGGTTAATCAAATGAAAACCAAATTAAAACTGCAACCAAACCGACCAAATTGAACTAATTCAATATGATTTCGTTTTAACTAAAGTCTAACCATACTAACCAAAATGATAAATAGTGCCTATCAGTATGTGTTCACTTTAATTATTTTTAAGTTTTATTTATGAAATAAATAATAATTAGTACACATTTAGGGGCTAATTACAAATTTATCACGAAAAGCTATATGAATGGTGCCCTAATTTGGGATGTCATATAATAGGTATACAATATATAATATAATAAAGTTCCATCCCTTACACATACATAGATAAATTATTTTAAATATATTGAACAAAAATAATAATTTTAATAAACCTTTGTTATATATCATGAATGCTAGAAATACAAAAAGTCGCATGTGCGATTAAAAAAATAAGTGGAAGAAGTGATGCAACTAAAATTCTTTCAATTTATTGGTTTATTTGGTTTGAATGGTTTTATGGAATGATTTTTTTAATCTCGAGTGTATGTATTCATGATTTATGATTTTTCATATCTCAAGCATATGTATTTATTAGTGATGACTTTTTATATTTCGAGTGTATATATTTATGAGTGATAACTTTTAATGTACGTTTTCATGTCTATATAAGTATATCTTTCTCAAACAGAAAAAAAATTGGTTGGGTAATGTGTTTTTTTAAATATGAGTATGTATGTTTTTTTATGTATGATATGAGTATATTATCTTTTTGTGTAAGTGTATATACATTATTTTTGAATGTGTTATGTATGATTTTCGACAACCGACGCAAGTGGGTATAGAAGTGATTTTTGACAACCTACGCAAGTGGGTATGGAAGTAATTATGGTTATGAAAATGAGAAAGTGAAATTGATTGTGTTATGATTATGTATGTATTTATGATTTTTGTTGATTGTTGAGTGGTTATGATTATGTATGTATTTATGATTGTTGTTGATTGTTAAGTGGTTATGTTTATGTATGTATTTATGATTGCTGTTATTGTTGAGTAATTATGATTATTCTTTTAAATTTGCTTCCACTAAGTTGTACGTTAGTATTTTAATTATGTTTAACAATTCATTTCGGTCTTATATTAGACAGATTTTTGGGATTACAGGAAGTGACAGAATCAACCAAATTAAGTTTGACTAACTTTCGTTTTCAATCAAACTACAACCATACCAAAATAGAATTGAACTGAACTTCCAAAATGAGTTTAGTTCGGTCGATTTGGTCAATTAAGCAAACCGTACTCACCATGTAACATAAACAAATCCTATAAGGTTTAGGTTATCATATCATTTTAATTCATATCTAGATTGTTAGTGTGAATTTTTTTTCAAAATATAGTTTTTTGTTGAGAACCGCAATATTTCATTAAAAATAACTAGACAAAGAGATTCCTGATGTGTTAAATATATTATAAATTTAACCTAACATGCTCATACGTTCATTTAAGCCCCATACTCATTGTCTGAAAGCTACACTAACTCGAACTGACTCGAGACTGACCCGAACCGGGTAAGACAACAAGCGGGTAAAACCCTAATAAGAAGTTGGAGTCCATTTTTCTAGTAATAGAAATGTTGTTGTTGACAATTTTTTATGCTTATCATAGGTTTTTTCATTTGCACTTGAAATTATTTTAATCATCTTTACTACCATGTATCTATTGGCATGTCTAATGTTGCTCAATAATTTTATACTTTTACATCGTAGTAGTACTCAGGCGTTGCCCTGTTCTAGCAGCTGCACTCAAGAAGGTATACTAATTATTTGTTTTTTAGGCGCATGTTGCAAAACCCTATCTTCGGATTAGGGTTTTACTCATTTTTTGCCTTACCTGGTTCCGGCTAGTCTTGTGTCAATTCATGTCTGTTCACCTTTCAAACCATGAGTATGGTGTCGATATGGCCATATGACCATATTATTGATGCTAATTATGCATGATATAAAAATTATACTTTCAACTATGTTGTAGCAGAGCATGATTTATCAACGTATACTCAAAGTATATATGTTTTTACTTATGTTAGCTTAGGGTTTTAGGGCGATATCTAGGTTGTTGAAGCATTTAGTTTCCATTTGGGTTTTCTCAAGGTATCTCTCTTGCATGCATCTTAGAGATTTCGGATTACAAAATTTCCCCTAAGGGCCCAGTTTAATTTGAGTCTTAAGATCTTTATCCGAATGAGTTTAGAATTTTGAAGCTCAGTTAGCTTTATTGTCTCTAGGGGACTTTGAGTCAGTTTTAACATTTAATGGCATCAATAAGAGCTTTCTCTCTCTCTCTCTCTCTCTCCCCTAAGGGCTGATGTGCCCTAACTTCCCCTTCCAATTTCCTAGAATTTCTCCAACATTTTTGAAGGATTTTAGCGGTAGCGTTGCCACCATTTTGGCTTACCGCCGATGATACTCTAGCCACTGGACAAACACCACTATGACCACCTCGTGGTGGACTATCGACTTGGACAGTGCACCAGCACTATTGTTGCCATAATCAGAGCCAATGACATTGTTTTATCTGCTAAATTCCATTGCCCCCGCTGCCTTTCATGCTCTATTTAGGCTATGATGAGCCTCCTATGGTGAGGCTGACCACACAAACACTCCCTCCTCATGGCCAATCAATTGGACCCAGCGACACCGGCTAGGCATATCTGCCAATCTTAGTAGGCTATCACCCTAGATGCCATTGCTGTTAGTCCCCCCACATTTTTCAAAGAGTGTCAGCCCTGGCCATGCTGCCGTTTTTGTTTTTTGGCGACATGCAATGCTAGCTAGTTTGGTGCTTGTTTTTCCGCCGGTTAGTTTGTGTCCACCCAAACCTGTCCAGCCAGCCCTGTTTGCCCCTTTGACTACTTGTTTGCGTCTGTGTCTACCGAGTCGATCCAGCCTAACCCAATAGCTTGACTTGGCCCGACTCGATCTAACTCGCTTACCCTTTTTACTATGTTTTCGTTTGTTTTTCTACCGTTTACGGTATTTCAAGACTCCCTACATGATTTTAGATGTATATTCACATTATTTGACACATTTTAATGTTATGAGTGCTTTTATATGTTTATTATTTATTTATTTATTCATTATTTATTTATTTATTTGACACATTTATTGATTAACCAATTTTCTTTATTTATTTGTAGTATATGACACATGCATGTATGATTATTGATCAATCATTGATGATATATTTACTGATTAATATTAATCTCATTCATGTTAATCAAATTTTATTTAATTATATAATAAATAAATAAATAATTTATTTATTTAGTTGCTCGAACATATGTTTAATTTCATAAGTGAGTTTATTTCTTTGTGTTTAATTGCATACTCAAGTAATTGTTAGTTATCCTATTATTTATCATGATTAGATATTATCATTATTTATTGATAAATGAGTTTCTTTATTAATTATTAATTAATTTCTAATTTAATTATTATTTTCTATTTATTTACTTATTTATTTCCGTGCATGCTTCATTTATTATTATTATGTTTCCTCATGCACCCATTATTTTTATTTTTATTCTTTTATTTATTTGACTTATTTTATTTATTTATTACTTATCATGTCTCGATTTACGTGCTGAGTGTTTATTTGTAGATTCGTTTAGTGTTGATATTGTTATTGTTGATATGAGCAAACAACATGACCATACGTCAAATAGGGTTGTCAATCTTTTGTTGAGTTGTGGGTCCCGATATAGGTTTCAGAGTACAAGCTTGTCGTAGATGTGTCGTCACGCTTAGCTTGGTCCTGATATCTGTTAGGACTCTTCTTAGCTTTATCACTTTACTTTATCATGGTTTGATTTCGTGATCGCATGGCATGTTAAGTAGCTTTATTGAACCCCACTTAACAGGGACCATGTAGACGTGATTTCTTTTGTGATTAATTACCATTGAGGATGAGATCGTTCTTGTGGTTTTCAAGCTAAGCTCGACCTCATGTTGCCTTCGGACCTACTTATATGGTCCCCTTCCTTGCCCTATATATACTTTTATTGGGGTTTCAGTGAACTAAGAGTTGGTAGACATGACCTTGTAAATACCATGAGCGGGTGTATATGCAGGTTGGAGTGGGCTATGGATTAGTGAGATGGTTGTTTCATTCTCGATGGATCCTGACATTTCCATGTATTGAGCTTCATCTCACCCAAAGAGGTGTGGAGTAGAGGAATACCTTTTTACAACACATGTCTAGACTTACGGTATCAGAGGGTACCAGAAGTGACTACTTAAGAGTAATTGTCTTTTGTGCTCCAGCCTAGGTGTTATACGAAGGCTTTGAGAGGGTGTAAGATATGTTTTTTTCTAAGAGTGGGACCAGTGATATGATATTGCCGAAGGGCCAGAACATCAGTTCAGTTTGGGATCATATCTTATCTACAACTTCAAGTCTCCTCAGTAGATGCCTTTTGAGTGTTACTATGGAGATATATATTGGTTTTCATCCCTTGTGGAAGTCATTTACGACTTGCAAGTTTCTATTATTTATTTTTTGGGCCTGTGACACTTCTTCCTGACATTTTTCCTATTTTATATATATATATAGGTCTTGTGTTCTTGTGTATTGGGTTGGCTATGGTGGAAGGACAGGTAGTTTCAACACACACTTGTGCTTAGAGCACCATTGATTTTCTTTTGTGCTTTGGTCTGTGTTTGATGAGTGTTCATATGTATTTATTAGATTTAATATGATGTATGCCCTCACCAACTTTTGTATTAATAGATTGGACATGATATTAGGTTTCTCGATGAGACATTTAGATTTCAACTTTAACAATTATTTTGTTGTATTTATTTCCTTATTTATCCATTTATATTTTGGCTCTTATGTGGAGTATTACTATGCCATGTCATTGCACACTGTTTCTTATTAGTTTGTTGCATACATCCATTCTTCCTTTCTTGTTGAGTGTTAGTTAAACATTTAACGGTGTCTTCTTTTCTTGAGACACTAAGAGGATTGTTTCGGTTCATTTTTCGTTTGAGACTCTTAGATTAATCAATTTAGATTTGACTCGACTTAATCATAACAATTCTAATCTAGTTCTTAGGTTACCTAGATTTGGGGTGTTACACATGACCATCACAATTCACATTTTCAATATGCAAAATCAATTATAGATCTTTAATTAATTATTACAGCTTCACACATACAATGAAATTGATGAATGGAACACCCAAAGAAATTGATGACCAGAACTTTTCACAACATGCAATGGTAAAATATAGTAAATAGGCAAGTTAGGTTTTGCTAACCACAAAGTACGATTTCATAAATCAGAATGCTTTCCACACCAACAGTCAACAAACAATTGTAAAGTCAGCCAAAGATCATTGTGTTTGGTTACGTCAGAGTCCCTCATCACAACTACATGTCAAGTCGTAAAGACATGGAGTTAGTCAAAGAGGTGAGAGGAATTTGAGAAGAATTGTGGTAGACAAATAAAGATGAAGTTTACTGGTGGACTTTGAGAGGAATATATAGTGTTGGCTCTTTATATTCTAAAGGTATCTCGTGTTTAATATTAGGAGTATTTGGTGTTGACCCTTCATATTCTCGTGTTTAATGTTTTGTATCCATTATTTATAAATATGTATTTGTATATATATCTACAAAAATAGATGACACATCACTATTTGTTATTGTATAAACCACTATGAGGTTTGATAGCGAGGCTCTCCCTATATCGCTTAGAGGAGGGTGAGTCTCTCGTCATGGTGTAGGTATACCCAATAGGTGTACCCAATTAGAGTACGTTCTTTGGTTGGAAGTTATCTGTCTCTCTAACTAGAGTGTTCTTTAGTTCAAAATTGAACTAATTGAAGTGTATTCTAATTAGAGATTGTAAATTTTTTCAATTACAGTATGTTCCATTTGGAGTTGCGGATTATGTTTGGTGAATGGGAGTTTGCCAGGCAATGAAAATGATGCTTTGGATTTGCCTGATGTTAAAGGGAGAAGGAAATGAAGGTTATTTTATTCATTGTATTATATCATCGATTGTTGAAGATCTTGTTATATACGAAGAGTTGTGTATTCTTGAGGAGGATGTGGGTGTCAATTATTTTTTATAGTGGATGGTTTGTGGTTTTCTTTTATATTTTTTGGTGAGTTTTTACATTAAATTATTGTGTCCTCTATCTTTTGTACTTTATTATTTTATCTTGTCATACATACAACAAGAAGGTGATTGAAATCTCAACAAGTGGGTAATTGGGACTCCCTAACAAGTTGCATAAGAGCTTGGTTCATCGTATAGATCATGGAAGAGCTTGGTTCGTGGAGCTTTGTTGAGTAGATCAAGTTTGTTCATGCTTTGTCGAGATGATTATTAGACTATACTAGCAAAGGGTGTTCCTTTTATATGAGTAGAGTAGATGTGCTAGAAGTTCTAATTACGAGCGATAGAGAGCATTTTACACGAGTCAAGATGAGAGATGTGTTGAGATATTTGTCTTATGTGATGGTGGCTGACAGTGATGCATTAAGTTTGACGTTGTTCAACAAACGATGGAGCATGCCAATGAGATTCCACATGGGCTAAGAAGGGGACATTGCATGGGTTATATCACTTATGTAAAGGATGTTAAACCAACCTTGGTGTACTCCACATGATTAAGGACGTGACAATTGTTGGAGTCCTTAATCATATGACGAATGTCTAAAATTATAAAATCACATAGGAAGCCGTAAAGACATGGAGCTAGTTAAAGAAGTACGAGGAATTCGAATAGAATTGTATAAAAGAAGAAAG
This sequence comes from Piper betle, assembly GCA_033002965.1. Classification (NCBI taxonomy): domain Eukaryota; kingdom Viridiplantae; phylum Streptophyta; class Magnoliopsida; order Piperales; family Piperaceae; genus Piper; species Piper betle. Next base: position 52,777 of record JAURVB010006737.1, on the reverse strand, counting down.
ATGTGAGAGTTTCAATGCTCAAGGAAGAGTATTTTGTGTTAGCACTTTGTATCTAAGAGATTGATCAGTATTTCATGTATAATCTTTTGTATCCATTCACTATAAATATATAGTTACAATTACATGGGAAACCATAATGACATGGAGATTTCAAAGTACGACGAATTAAAATAAAATTGTAAAAAATGAAGAAAGATATGAGAGTTTTAATGCTTAAGGAAGAGTATTTGGTGTTAGCACTTTGTATCTAAGAGATTGATTGCATCTCACGTATAATGGTTTGCATCCATTCACTAGATATATGTAGTTGTATATCTATGTACAAAATAGAGGACATATCACTGTGTGTCCTTGTGTGCTTTACAATAAGGTTTTACATGGAGCCTCTCCCTCTCTCTTTTAGGGGAAAGAGAGCCTCTCCTCACATTGTGTAGGTCTAGCCAATTATAGTTTGTTCTCTAGTTTAAAGTTATTGTTCTTAATTAAATTGTCTTTACTATTCGGAGATTAACGGTATTTTTAATTGGAATGTGTTCCAATTAGAGATTATAACTTTAGCGTATCCTCTATTTTTGGTGTATCTTATATTTTTTGGATTTTATTACTCTATCTTGTCAAATGTATAATAAAAAGGTGATTAAAAATCTCAACAAGTGGTTGTTGATCCCCCCAATAGGTTACACACTTATCACTAGGAGAAAAATGGTCGTCGGCCACCGTCATATCACAACCGGGTTTCCCATTCACAAATTAGAACCTTAGGAATGGATTGAAGGAACTTCGGAGCTTCAATTGGTTGCATGGTTATACAATCGCTGTTGGATCACATAATTACCGACAAGGAGGGAGGGAGTTGCTGCAACTTGTGTTTGTTGGATGAGGGCTTCAATGAGAAAGATGGATATCGAAGTAGCGTGAATTACTTTTCGGTGATGGGCACGACTACATCCATTTGATGGGCACACGAGGGCTCAATTAGTCGAAGTTGGATCGTTGTTCGACTTACACTCAGCCGTGCAAGGCTCATAATTTGGACGATTAAACCTTAGTTCGACATGGCGAACTAGAAACTTGATTTAAAACTCAATGAGTCAACAACTCGGTTTGACTCGACTGGTGCCCAGCACTATTTAGTTACATCAGTTGGAGTCAATAATCAATCTAAAACAAATAATGAATTGAAACTTTACAATTTTTATGGCATGATCTTCCGCTCCAAACCTTGAGTTGGTCCGGGACTAAGCAGTGGAGATGGTAAATCATCGAGAATGTGAGAGGCATGCTCTTCAAGTAAACAATGCAGGGTAGAAAGCGCCCTCAATGGACATCGTCTCCGACCGTGATGGCACCATCCACCAATTCACCACATTTTCCCAAATCTTCATAAAGAGCGTACCCTCCATGGTTCATAAAATGATTAATGGTTCGTTAGAATTGGGGAAGACGGTCCAAGACGATTACTTTAAACAACATCTACATAATAACAAAAACAATAATAATGGTGATGATAATAATAATAATAATAATATCATTATTAATTAAATGAATAGAAATTCTACACTAATATGTATTATTAAGTGACAAAATTTAATTCAGGTAATAAATATATATATATATATATATAATTAGATTTTATTCATATTTTTAGGATTTCATTTTTTGGTAAATTTATATTCCAGATAATATTTTCCTTAATTGTAAATAATAAAAATGAAAATAAAAAATTATGTAAGTAATAATGGGCCTATTATGTGATTAGAATCAACGATAAAACATGAATGTATATAACACAACGTGAGTAGATCAGATAAGAAAAAAAAACCCTAGGTGTGAAAGGGGGCTAATATTGAAGATAGCAAATCTCTTGAATATCCAAAGCAATATTTTATGTGGAATTATTAGAATTAAATTGGATCTGATTAGACCCGGTCGAACACATGTAATTGCCGTTAAGGATTGAGGAGACTTTCTGCACCCCCTCTGGGGAGTATGTCCGCCTCCTACCTTTCTAATAAATTTATTAAAACTGAATAATATAATAAATAGCATGATTAAAAATTGAACATACTCAATAGAAATTATAAACAATTTCATGGTTAAAATGAATAAACATAATAAAAAATCATTATTAAAATTTAATTGTTATATTATCTAAAAAGATTACATTGAGATGGGAGAGACTGCCTCATCAATAGTTGATTTATCTAATTAAGCTCATAATTTCCTCTTTCCAATGATACTCGCATCTTGATTGATTTGATTAAATCATGCTCTCCTCTGAAAGAAGCTTGGGAGAAATACAGAACGGACTCAAAGGGGCATCTTGGCCCATATCAGTGTGTAGGCCAAAACCCATAAGAGAATACTTTGTGTAGAAGTATGGCACGAGGCTGCTCTTCCGTCACAATCAATCAACTTGCCTCTATTAGAATTTTATACATTAAACTTAAAACAAAATTTTATTATTCTTCATATCAAATCATCAAGTGAATCAAATTGAATAGCAAAACGATACCTGAATTCATAAAAGTAAAATAATTTTTTACCTCTTTAAGTTTTAACCTTCTAAATTTAATCATATTTTTCAAAACCAAAGTTACTGGATCATAGGATGCCAGGACGAAAACTACTTATAAATTCAACGACCGTAACCTCTACATATTAAATTCCACACATTTATTTATGGTATTTATATATTAAATTTCACACCTTTATTTATGGCTCATAAATACTTAACTTTAATAAATCAATTTAATTTAGGTCAATTTTAAATAACAGCATATGATACAATTCCATATTCATATATATATTTATGTTTAACATCCAATAATTTCCCACTTTGGCTATATATATATACACAAAGATGATTGTTTATAACCTTATTAGCTCCAAAAATAACATATGATATTATTTCAAAATAACATTTTCGTCTATTAATCAATGTCAATATAGGATCAGGGTAATTTTTGTTACATTTATCGTAACTAAACCCATCCATTGTCTCATATATCAACATAATTAAATGACATAAATCAAGTCTAGACATGTAGCATGAAAATTACATGTAATTTGATCTGAACATACCTATTTTTAACTGGTCCAACCTTATGAAATCACCAAAATAGAGTGAAAGAGTGAAACATAAACCTAATGCTGCAATAAAACACACTCCCACTAAAGTAGCATATCATTAAATGATACAATACCTATATGAACATCATGCTCATTAAAGACCCTAGGTGGTAAACTTTTAGTAAGCAGATCTACAACCATGGAGTTTGTCCAAATATACTCTATAGAAACATTATCGAAACTTATCACTCTAAGCTCTTTCTTTCACAATAAGAACCTTGAACTATATGAGCTCCTATTGTTGCAACACCCCAAATCTGGTTTAGGCTCGGAACCGAATTGGAATGTCATTGGTCCCGATTAGGTAGGCTAACATGAACCTAACCCTGTAGATCTACTCCTAGTGTCTCAAGATGAAAGATATTTATTGCTATGTATGGATGGATGCACAAAAATAAACCTAACATGCAACTACATGAATGACATGACAACTTGTTCATACTAAAAATAATGACAATAAAAATAGATAAAAATTATAAAGTTGATATATATATATATATTATATCATGCATTAGTATTCATACAAAATTCGAATCTGCTGCATAATTCACTTTAAACCTTGGGTCTCAACCCATATGTGCATTCTAATTACTTTTTACATTAAATTTTGGATCTTACTTGCTGTGCTTATTCATTATCTAAATATATTTATTAAAACATAAGAATTCAATTGTCATATCTTACATTATATCACATCATTCCCAATATAATGACAACATAACACAATATTCTATCATTTGACATGTGTGCAAGAGACCTCACCACTCCTCCGTCCAGGCTGGCACAACCTACTCATGATCATCACCTACATATATTAGAAAAACATGTTAGTAACGAGTGTTACTGGTCTAAAAAATATAACTAGTATCAAACTGTCTATGAGAGAAAACTCTCGTATGAAAGAAAACATTGTGAAATCTTTGAAGGGCATCTACTGAACTAAAATCATCTTTAATTGAACTAATATGCTACTGTTGATGCCTCTCTCGGCATTTTCTCATTTCACTTTCTAGTCCCTTGGGATTACTGTTACATCCTAATTTCTTTTCTTACTTTTATACCTACTCGTATAGCATGGTTGTCGTATTTCCAGCTTACGACTAGCACATACCACTTGTATAGCATGGTCGTTGGTCGCTTCGATTGGCACATGCTGCTAGCATAACATGGTTGTCGTTATTTCTATCTGACGACTGGCACATGCTACTTGCATAGCATTGTTTTCGGCAACTTCGATTGGCATATGCCACTTGCGTAGCATGGTTGTCGGTATTTCTGGCTTACGACTGGCACGTGCCACTTCCATAGCATGGTTGTTGGTGGCTTGAACTGGCACATGCTGCTTCCATAACATGGTTGTTCGTATTTTTGGCTTACGACTGGCACATGCCACTTATGTAGCATGGTTGTCGGTGGCTTCAACTGACACATGCCCGTTTTCGTAGTATGGTTATTGAAAAACATAAAAACTATATATATATATATATATATATATATAGGTCTTGGTAGGGATTTATATAATAGGCCCGAAGGCAACTTGTCATGGATCTTATTTTCAAAAACATACTCAAGGGATCTCATCGTCGAGGTTATTAATCCGAAAAATCGATCAATTAAATGACCCGGGTAAAGTGGGATCTGATAAAACATCACTCAACTCATCCTTCAATCTGTAAAAATTAAATCACGAAAGAATAGAACAATAAATTAGGGGTGAGTAAAAAACGGGCCTGGTAGAAGCTCCGAGCCTGTCGTAGTGCCTAAACAGTGAGCTCCTACTCCGTACCTAATCGTTAGTCAAGTGGTGACGACGATGAGGTTGTGGTTGGCTTGAGTGAGAATCGTGGGGGAAAAGAAAAGGAAGAAAAAGAAGAAGGAAGTTGGGTGAGAAGGATAGTGGTGGCTAAATGATAAAAGTGTTAGAAGTGTAGAATATATAGATGTCAAGGGGAAGAAAATGAGTAGTTAGTGAGAAAAACGAGTTGTCAGTGAGAAAAACGAATCATTGTCTTATAATTAAAACTTAACTCGATTGAAAATAATGGTCAAACTGACCGGTTTAGATTTATAAAACCCTGACTCGAATCCGGGGTTTTACAGTTGTTATTTTAATATGATACTTCAAACTGATTGTCACAAAATAACTTTAAGTGGTCTTTCAATATTATCAACAATGCGTAGACCTATGAAAAAATTCTGCAATCATATTACCTGTTTGAATGCCTTATAACAAGTTATGAATTTAGTTGCCATGGTGGAAGAAGCTATGAGTATCTACTTTGCACTCTTCCAAGAAATAGCTCCTCCAGCAAGCAGGTAGACATAGCTAGAACTAGATCGATGACTATCTTGACATCCAGCAAAATTGCAATCAGAATAACCAATGATCTCACATTGATCTGACTTCTAATATATAAGCATGTAATGTTTTGCTCTTTGAAGATACCTCATGGCTCTTTTGGCTACTTTCCAATGATCCAAGCCTAGATTATTTAAATATCTGCCCAACAATCTAACAATATACGCAATATCTGAACGCGTACATAATTGAGCATACATAAGACTTCTTACTGTTAAAGCATAGGGAATCTTTTTCATTTCCTTTCCTTCTGTGTCATTTTTAAGTCAATGATTGAGACTGAATTCGTCTCCTTTAGAAAAGGGGTATCTTCTGGTTTACAACCTTGCATGTCAAATATCTTAAGCACTATTTCAATATAAGTCTTTTGTGATAATCCGAGTATACATCGAGAGCAATCCCAATGTATTTGAATTCCTAATACAAAAGACTTATTTTCAAGAACTTCCATTTCAAATTTCTTTGATAAAAATATCTTTGTGTCGTGTAAGAAACTTATATCATTATTGGCAAGCAATATATTATCAACATATAAAACCAGAAAAATATACTTACTCCCACTAAACTTATGGTATATATAATCGTCAATCACATACATCTCAAAATTGAACAAGAGAACAACTTGATGAAATTTGTGATACCATTAACGAGAAGCCTGCTTAAGTCCATAGATGGATTTCTTAAATTTGCAAACCATATTCTTTGAATCTCCTGATACAAAATTTTTTAGTTGCACCATATAAATTGTTTCATCAATGTCACCATTTAGAAACATAGTCTTTACATCCATCTAATGTAACTCAAGATCAAAATGTGCCACTAATGTCATAATTATTCTGTATGATTCTTTAAATGAAACTGGAGAGAAAGTCTCATTATAATCGATGTCTTCCTTTTGAGTAATCCCTTTGCAACAAGACGAGCCTTATATCTTTTTACATTACCTTTCGAATCCTTTTTAGTTTTAAATAGTCATTTACAACCAACAAGTTTCATACCTTCAAGCAATGGAACAAGATCCCAAACGTCATTATGTTTAATGAAATTAATCTCTTCATTTATGACATCAATCCACTTTTGAGAAATAGAACTCTTCATGGCCTGATGAAAGTTAATGGTATCATCTTCTATTATTCCAATATTATCCTCATGTTCTTTATGAAAAATGATATTATTATTTGAAATTTCATTTTTCCTTTCTTTTATGGATCTCCTCAATGGCATTTGTCGTTGAGGCTATTGATTCCATAGATGCAGGGAATCGGCGTCGCGCCGATCCGATTTCAGGGCCGAATCGGTCGGCCCCGAATCAGGGTTATGGAGATCGGCGATTTTCGGCCGAGTTCCGACCGATTTAAATCGGAATCGGAATCGGCCGATTTAAATCGGAATCGGTTTTTACAAAATTACCAAAATACCCTAGGGTGTAAAAACTGGGGAAATGGGCAACTAAGTCACTATAACATGGAAAAATGCCACTTTTTGTAAAGTTTGGTACCCATGAATGCTAGAAATAGTTTAACCATGTGTGGTAGCCTTCATAAAACTTGTAGATTTGTCATTGAACCAAATGCAACAAGAATCATGCAAAATGAAATCCAAAGTATGAGACAAACACGTTCTACCAAATCAGTGCACAATGGGACAAATAGATTTTTAAAGAAAATCTATTATTGTACTCACGAAATTAATGTGATTCAAAATATAAAAATGCTCCTAACAGGTAGATCTATGAGAAAAAAAATACAAGAAAAATATGAACCAACACACTAACATACATAGCACAACACCAAATGTTAGGTAGAGAGGATAAGGTAGAAACTTTACCTCAAGGAAGCCTCTTGGGGGCTTCCTACCCCCAAAATGGCTACTCCTAGGGCTTCTAGGGGCTCGGAGGGCTAGGGAGGGCTATGAAGAATATGGTGGAATTGGAGAAGGAAGGGAGGAAGGGGAACGTCAAAGGAGAAGAGGCAATGAGTGAAAAGAGTGGAAATATGGGGCTTTTTATTGATATAAAACTTCCTCCAGTGCAAGGGTGCTGGGCCAACACCATTGTGCTGGACTTTGCCAAGCTGGACAACGGGAAGGCTTGGGGCAAGGCATGAGAGGGAGGAGCAAACCAAACCACACACAATAGGGTCATGTGTCTGGGCACAAGGGTGCTAGCAAGGTGCCTTTGTGTTGGCCGAAAAATGTGGGAAACCCTAATTTGGGTGCAAGGGCACTAGTTGGGTGTCTTTGCATCCAAACAAAGGCCGGGAAAACCCTTAGGCATGGTGCAAGGGTGCTGGTATGGTGCCCCTTGTGCTGTGTGCAGTTTGCATGCACTTATGGTTTTCACCCTGCGTAGACTGAGGACAACCTCAAGACCCAAGTTGTGGGTCGCGAAGGGCTAGGATTGGCCAAAAGAGGTTCCACACACGATAAAGAAATCTAGACTCATCAGGGATGTGGTTCTAAGACTTAACTAGACTCGACATGACGAAAACTGAAAATAAGAGCCGAAATGACGTAGTGTCAAGCTGGGCTGTGCCGAACACTGGAGAACTATGACCATGGCCCATAAATAGCATACCATACATACGCACGTGGCAAAATCGGCCAGACAATGTATCTGATCCTGGTCAATACCAAAACCGTCAGACGTAAAACCCTGGTTTAACAACCTTCCCTACTTAAAGAATTTTGTCCCTATATTTTCCTTAAGGGTGTACACTTGCAAATGGCCACACACACAATCACAACATACACCCAAAAGTAAGGCTAGGAGGAGGTCTCCTGAGGCTTCTTACCCCAATATCTTTGCCTCTAGGGCTTCTACGGGCTTGTAAAAGGCTATGGAAAGGTCATGAAGACTTTGGGAAATTGGAGAAGGAAAGGAGGAAAGGGGTGTTCAGAGGAGAAGAACCAAAGGGTGAAAACAGTGGAATTATGGGGGTATTTATAGTTAGAAAACTACCTCCCAGCATAAGAGGTGCTAGCCTTTTGGCAAGCCGGGCCAAATAAATGCAAGGGGCAAGGCACGCGAGGGTGGATTGAATCAAACTACATGCAACAAGGTCACGGATTTGGACACAAAGGCACTGGCAAGACGCCTTTTCACTGGCTGAAAATAGAGGGAAACCTAATTTAGGCACAAAGACACTAGCTGGCCGCCTTTATGTCCAAATGAAGGCTGGGAAAAGCCCAAAGGCATGCTGCAAGGGTGCTAGTAGGGAACGCCTTCTACTGGGAGTAGTTTGCGCGCACCTCGGGTTTTCACCCTAGAGTGCTAGAGGTCAATGTTGGGAATAGTGTTGTGGGTCCATAACGGCTAGGGTAGACTGAAATCTTTTTGCACATGACAAAGCAATCACCTTTAGTACCCTTTGAAACACATTTCTAGATGTGCACTATACTAAACAGTACTCGTAAACCCCATGTTTCTCCAGGTGTGAGGAACAGAAGACACAGGTTGTCAGGATCCTTCGGGAATGGAACAACCCTCTCACTAATCCCTTAGCTATGATCTAGTTCATATACTTAGTTCTAATCTAGAGTTAGGTATCTTATTATTAGATGATGCTGATTGTACTTTCGAAAGAAATATGGGGTCATGGTTACCTATTCTACATACCCCAACACAAAATTAAAATGGAGAGGCATTCTTGGAGAGTTAGGGAATCATACCCTAATATTCGGTCTTCATGTGGATCTTCGTGAGGTATATACTGTAAGCTCCTCCATCTACGTCACTTGAACACACAAATAACTTCAACTAAATACGATAATTATACCTTAAGTGCTCCAACTTTCATTTCGAGAATTTGAGAATTTTGTTAGTCATTGCCCCAAAGTTATTCCCCTTAATGAGAATATAATTATAAAATAGTAATAAGGCACAATGATCACATTTAATACATCTAACATGACAGCATAAGGTGTAGGACACCACCCTCAACATGTTACATCACATTGTCCTATAGTTCCTAAAATACATAAAAACAATCCCCATAATACATGAACCATAGTTACGCATAGTACATAACATAGAATAACAAGCACTATTCCCTGCCATGAGCCTTTCAATCTACCTCCTATGCTGGACACTACTATGAATACTCACCAACATATATTTAAGAAAACTATCAGTATTTAAACAAGTTTGATTACTCATTTAAAAATAACTATCAATAATTAATACTAACAGATGGGTATCTTAACATCTACGAGAAAAGTGAACACATCTACAATATATCTCATGGGTTGGAATGACCAAACATCATACTCAAGAATCACACCAGACAAATCAACATCAATATATTATAAGCGTAGTTACTCACATTGTCCATCTATCGCTCACCATGGTACTAAGATGGTTCGAAACAAAGTGCAACAAATTCTATTAATGTGTTGTGTTATGCAGGACCCTATTTACATTGTGCTACTTTAGGGTATAAAAGAGTACAATTTTAATTCTTTCATCTCAGTACCGCTCTTTCTCTTTTTTATAAAATCGTAAACCCTCATAGTACTTCCATAATAGGCTTGGAGGGGATCATAGTATATATCAATTTTGAAAACCACCAAGGGATCGCATCCTTGATTTTTTATTTGAATGCTAAAAAGCTGGCTAAATAGCCCAACATCTATGGATTCCAATCAAGCACTACTGACGCCATCCCACTTTTTAAAACTAGATAAAATCATCAATCATGGAGTTTAGTAGAAGATGAAGTAAAGGATCGTATAGACCAAGATGAGGGAAATGCTAACTTGGGCACAAGGGTGCTAGTTGGCGCCTTTGCATCTAAAGAAAGGCCGAGAAAAATCCTAAGGCCTCATGCAAGGACACTAGTGGGGTGCCCGTTTTCCTAGGAGCAGTTTGAGCGCGCTTAGGGTTTTCACCCTAGAGTGACTGGGGATGACCTCAAGAATAATGAGGATGCTATCCCAATAAAATTGACCGAACAAACAGTGAACAAAATTTTGCTATATTTTGACAAAATTTAGTTCGTTTTTTGGAATACTGGATGGGGTAAAATCAGGATGTAGCTAGGTTTCGGTTTGGAATTGAGTCGAATAGAAAATGACTGAAAAAATAATTAATTAATTAAAAAATTAATATATATATATATTATTTATTATTATTTATTTTTAATTTATTTAATATACTTAATGTAATTTATATTGATAAAATTCTTTTGAATGTGATTACGGTGGTCAAATTATATTATAAAATATTTTTGTAAGTTATGAAAATTATAATTAAGATGACTTCTATAATAGAGGAGGTGACTAATGAATATGACTAGTGAGTTTCTATTATTGTGAATTTGATGGCGAATAATCGAACTTTGTGATTGAACGTGCAGCAGCATTTCTATCAGACCAACCTTCAAGTGAATCAAGATTAACTGGCCGTCACTAACCTTTAAAGTGATGCTTATAATTTTAAATTTCAGTTACACTTTTGAAAAAATAATTTGGCTTATCAATTTCGCTCTGATATTATGGTCTAACTTGAATTGAATTTGAACATATAAGATTATAATAAGTTGAGTTATTTTAAAAATTTTTTGTTATAAAATTTGAATGGTCGAATCTTCTACTTTTTATGATAGCAAAACTTTTAGTTTCTTTGATTAATAATAATGGATGCTACGTAACACTAAATACGAATTTAATACTTTTATGTTTAGTGTCTTTGCAAATTTATGGTGCAGGTGTGGCCCTTTGCACAATATCAGAAAGTGGGAAGTGCTCCCTTTTTTTGTTTTGGAGGATTTATGCAGTGCAAAATCAGATTTAAGGATACTCAAAGACGCTGTTTGTGCATTAAATAATTTGCAAGTAATTATTAACTACTAAAATAAATAAAAGCAATGATTAAATCGATGTAAATTAATTTTTTTATTGAAATATACAAGGAGAACGTAATGATAAAGATCTCACTTTTCATAAAATTTATTTCCTTCACTATTGATGAACTTAATCAGCGCGATATGATTCGGAGTTGATGGCAAGAATTCAATGTTGAAGGCTCCTAGAGTTTGGCTAATCTACATGCATAACTTGAGGCTAAGCGTATCTAGTAGCTTAAAAAACCCAAAGTCAATCAGGAATGCCTAGCTAGCGCGTGTTAATACACATGCACAACTTGAGGCTCAATCGAAGCAAGGAACTAAACTCAACCTCGATATTGCCTAGCAGGCAAAAGTTTTGAATTTGCTCTTATGGACATCTACTTATCCTACCTTTCGAGGAAGCATTTAATAAGTCAATTAAAGTAGCTGATGAGAAACCTATCTACTCTCTCTATATATACATATTTTGCCTAGGGCAATTGCAGAAAAAATTTTCTGCTGCCACCCTCAATCTAACTCATCCGATTACATGGACAGCATAGATGTTTCATAAAAAAATAAATTTATAAAATTAGCATCACATCACATTCCTCGTTGGCGGTAGCCAGATCCGGCTCCGGAAGGCCGGACCTTGCTGCCCCACAACTAAACTTAGACGATGGTGCCATGTCTGGCACGGTGGGTAGCAGGATTTGATCACGATGACCAGGTTTAGCCGTCGTGGCCTCATTTGGCTGTAGTGACCTAATCTGATCGTGGGGTGCATGACTTGACTACGGCAGCCTGATCTGGTTGCGCGGCTAGATCCAACCACCACATGGCCGGTTCTTGCCTTTGCTGGCCAGAATTGGTTGGAGGCGACTCGATCAAGCCAACAACGACTAGATTTAATTGCCAGCCGGCAAAGTTGATTGGGGCTGGGAACGTCAGTGAGTGTGTTTTTTCATTTTTTATTCATATGAGATTTGTGCTGTTCGTGTAATCGGGAGGTCTAGACCTGGGGTGACTGCAAGAAATTTCCCCACACTCGCCCCTAAGCCGGCCAATCTCTATGTGTGTGTCTATATAAATAAATAAATAAATATATATATATATAATGTTGTATTACATTTAATATTATATTAATTAATTGAGGAACAATGAATTGGATTTTTATGAAAAGTAAGAGATTCAACACATTTAAATATAACAAAAATAATAAAAAATATCATAATACACCTTCTCATTTAATTTGACCCATCTTTAAAATCAAAATCCATCCATAAGATAGTATATGATTACACTCAATCTCGTTCTTTTATTAGAGTTTATTTCTATATGTAGACACACAATTATCGAGGTCTAGAATTAATGCCAACATACCTTTGAAATATTTGTACAATTTACTAGCAATGCTTTCCAGGTAAATAAGCAATAATTATATCCCTTTATCTTATTAAACAAATAATTAAAATTTTTAATGCCTCATTAATGGATTTGTGAACTTGTGATCTTTTATTCTTGTGGTCGATGTCATCAACAACGGTTTCTCTCTTTTTCTCATTTAGAGGCCTTAACATTCTCAATTACACCATTGCAAATCTTCTTTGTTAATATTTGTAATTATAAATATTAATGATATATAGCCCATTATCACACTTAGAATACTAAAAGAATCTTGGCATACCAAAAGAAGGTGGCTCTTTGTTGTTCTATGGAAGATGAAGGGCATCAAAGCTTCTATATAAATATGACCTCATTTGCCTCATTTTAAAACAAGACAGGATGTGAGAAAAAAGAGAGAAATAGAAAAAGGAATATAGAGATAAGAAGAGAGATCAATATTATTCACTAGTGTAATCTTATACAGAGTATTAAGAGAGAAATCTTGTAATCTCAATAACATAGGTTGGGTGAGTAATCTTCTTGTACATCTCTATATATTTGATAGCAGTAATCTTTGATTGAAGTAGCAAATTGTTTGTTTTTGTCCCGTGGTTTTTGATTCTCGAGAAAGGAGGGTTTTTCACGTTAAATCTCTATTTTTTGGTTTTGTTTTATCTTATTTCTCAGGCATTATTTTCCCATAACTTGTGTTCGTTGTTGTTGATCTCCAACTTTGGGTATTTTCTCAACAATTGGTGCCATCTATAGGAAATTTGGGTCTCATTCAATCAGATCTTGATTACAGTGTGAGTCATGGCGAATACTTCCAAGACTGGGAAGATTGAGGAATTTGATGGAACAAATTATCAATGGTGGAGGATGCAGATTGAGGATCATCTATACAAGAAGCAATTATATCAACTTCTTGTAGGTACCAAGCCAGAAGCAATGTTAGCCGAGGAGTGGGCCTTGTTGGATAAGTGAGGTTTAGCTATGGTTCGATTGTATTTAACACAGTCGATGATGTTTAATGTCTCCAAATAGACAACCATCAAAAGGGTTGATGGAGGCATTAGTTGGTGTTAATGAGAAGTCATCAACCTCTAACAGGTTATTTTTATTGAGGAAGTTTATCTATTTAAGGATGCCCAAAGGTAAATGTATTCCTTATCATTTGAATGATTTCAATAAAATTTGTGCACAACTTGAATTTGTGGAGATGACCTTTAGTAAAGATATTAAATCTTTAATGTTCATGTGTTCTTTGTCGAAGAGTTGGGATACGATAATTACTACTATAAGTAATCCATCAAAAGAACAACTAAAGTTTGATGATGTGCTTAGTGCAATCTTAAATCAGGAGATGATTAAGAGAAGCATGGTAGATAGCACACTATCCATGTCAAGCACAGCTTTGTCAGTGGACAAAAGCAAGGGTAAAGAAAGAGGAAGAGGTCAAAGTAGAGGTTCCAAGAACCGAGGGCACTCCAAAATCCAAAGAAAAATTCAATGGTAAGCCTACTTGTTGGATTTGTGATAAGGAAGCACATGTAAAGAAGGATTGTCCCGAGCGAGTCAAGAATGTAGCTAATGTTGTAGGTTGCCATGAAGAGAAATTTTGTTTATCTGCTCATAATGATTACAAAATAGATACATGGTATGTTGATTTAGGTGCTTCATTTCATTGTACTTCTCATAAAGAATGGTTTTGTGTTTTTGTCAGCAGTGAGTTTGAATATGTAGCAATTGGCAATAGTCAGAAGTGCAAAATTGAAGGTAAGGGAGTAATTCATTTGAAGATGCATGATAAAGGTAAACTTATTCTCAAGGAGGTTAGGTATTTACTTGAATTAAAGAAGAATCTTATATATGTTAACAAGCTGGACCAAGAGGGCTATAGGATCACATTCAAAAATAATCAATGGAAGATAGCAAGGGAGCATTGGTAGTGATCAAGGGGAAGGTGGTGGGCACACTTTATCCATTGTCTACCAAGGTAGATCCATTTGTTTCTTTGGCCGCTGAGAAGAATGATGTATCAACTTTATGGCATAGAAGGCTTGGTCACTTGAATGAGAGTGGGATGAGGATCTTACATTCCAAGAAGGTTTTGATAGGTATAATTGACCCTAACTTCGGTTTTTGTGAAGACTGTTTTTTAGGTAAATAGAAACGGGTCAGTGTCACAAAGGATGGGCGAGAGATGAAATTCAAATCGTTGGAGTTGGTTCATACAGATGTTTGGGGGTCAGCCCATGGTAAATCTTTTGGAGGTAATTCATATTTTGTTATCTTCATGAATGATTTTAGTAGGAAGACATGGATCTACACTATTAAGAAAAAATCAGAAGTCTTTAGCATTTTCAAGATATGGAAAGCTCAAGTTGAGAATGAAATAGGTTCGAGATTGAAATGTCTTTTGTCAGATAACGGCGATGAATATTGCAATAAAAAGTTTGACTCCTTTTGTGGAAAGTGGGGAATTGGTAGGATCAAGATAGTGCCAAGGACACCACAACATAATGGGGTGGTGGAGAGAATGAGCAGGACCGTCCTAGAGCGAGTGAGAAGAATGAGAGTTCATGCTGGACTCCCTTTGTATCTTTGGGGTGCAACTATGGATACAACTAGCTATCTATCTAATCAACCAAAGTCCATCAAGCATCTTAGTTGAAAAAATACCGGAAGAGGTATGGACTGGTAAGAAAGTTGACTACTCTTTTCTTAAGGTCTTTTGTTGTATTTCATATGCACACGTTGATAGGGAATCAATCATGAAGCTTGATTCAAAATCCCTCAAGTGTGTATTTCTTAGATATGGGGGTCACGAGTATGGTTACCAGATGTGGGATTTTGAGAACAACAAGGTATTTCAAAGTCAGGATGTTGTATTCAATGAAGAGTACATGTACAAAGACGAAGAAAGAAAATAGTGAGGAGTCCAAAGAAAAAGAGTATATGGCGCTTGATGAGACAAATGAAGAGATACCAAGTGTTGAAAATCAAGGATTTGTTCCAAGTGATATAGAATAATTATCTTCTAAGAAGACATAACAAGAAGATGAGTCACGAGCTAATCAACCAAATGATGGAGAATCAGATTTTGAATATTCTGATGCACAAGTTGAAGTTGATGACTCAGAGCCACCACAAGAGATAGTTGTTGATCCCAAACCAAGGAGGAGCACAAGGATCAGGAAGCCTGCTCATAAATTAAATTTAATTGTACAACATGTTTTGTATATTAATGTAGGAGAACCCGAGTCATATGATGAAGCCATGAGTGACAAAGTTTATCTTTAAGTGGGAGTTGGCCATGAAGGATGAAATGTCATCATTGGAGAAGAATCATACATGGGAGTTGGTGAAGTTGCCACCAAAAAGGATGGTTCTACAAAATAAGTGGATCTATTGGGTCAAGTCTGAAACCAGTGGTGTACAAAGGTATAAGGCAGGACTTATGGTGAAAGTTTTGGTCAAAGAGAATGAATTGATTTTCATGATATATTTGTACCTGTTGTAAAAATAACTTCTATTAGAATTATTTTAAGTATTGTGGTTGTGAAGGGGTTGTATTTGGAATAGTTTATTATAAATACAGCTTTCCTTCATGGTGATTTAGAGGAGGAGATCTATATGGAACAACGAAAAGGATTTGAAGTCAAAGGTAAAGAAAATATGGTGTGCAAATTGAAGAGCAGTCTATATGGACTCAAACAAGCACCAAGACAGTGGTATTTGAAATGTGGCAAGTTTATGTTAGATAATGGATTTCTTAGGAACAATTCAGACCACTATGTATATCTACAAAAGTTTAATGATGGCAATTACATTATTTTAACTTTGTATGTAGATGGCATGCTTGTTAGAGGGACTTGTATGGAGAAAATTGTTAATTTCAAGATGAGATTAGCCAAGCGTTTTTCCATGAAGGACTTGGGAGAAGCAAAACAACTTCTTGGGATGCAAATTACACGAAACAAGAAGAGCAAGAAGTTGTAGTTATCTTAAGAAGGGCGTGTAAAGAAAGATCTTGGGAGATTCAACATGAATGAATCTAAGATGGTGATGACTACTTTGGTAGTAAATTTCAATTGTCAAAAGAGCAAGGTGGTAAGAGTGAGGAGGAGCAAGCTCACATGGAAACGGTGCCATATGCTTCAGCTATTGGAAGTCTTATGCCTGCTATGGTGAGTAGAAGACCAGATATTGTACATGCAGTGGGGGTAGTGAGCAGATTCATGAAGAACCCAGGAAAAGAACATTGGAAGGCATTTGAAAGGAAGTTCTAATTACTGTTTGTGTTTTGTGGGTAATAATATTGATGTGCAAGGTTATGTGGACTCAGACCATGCTGAAAATAGAGACAATGGCAGGAGTACATAAGGATACATCTTTATAGTTGGTGGAACCACTGTGAGCTAGGTTTCTAAATTACAAAAGATAGTTGTTCTATCTTTAACTGAGGTTGAATATATGGCTGCTACGGAAGCTAGCAAGTAGTATATTTGGATTAAAACTTTAATTAATGAGTTAGGTTTTAATGGGATTGATTGCAGGTTGTACAGTGATAGTCAAAGTGCAATCCATTTAGCCAAGAACTCAACATTTCATTCTAGGGCCAAGCATTTCGGTTGAGGTATCATTTTATCAAATCTTTGTTAGAAGAAGGTAAATTGAAGTTGGATAGGATAGATGGCAAAAAGAATCTGGTAGACATGTTGACCAAACCTGTGGAGGGACAAAAGTTGAGTTTTTACTCAACTTTGGTGAACTTGCTCTAATATGCAGGTGAAAGACTTATGCGATGAACAAGTAGAAGAAGAATCAGGACTGGTGTGTTCCAATCGAACTATAAGTGGAAGATTGTTAATATTTATAATTATGAATATTAATGATATGTAGTCCATTGTCACACTTAGAATAGTAAAAGAATCTCAGGATACCAAACAGAGGTGACCGTTTGTTATTCCATTGAGGATGAAGGGCCTCAAAGCTTCTCTATAAATATGGCCTCATATGCCTCATTTTAAAACAAGACATGATGTGAGAGAAAAAGAGAGAAATAGAAAAAAAATATAGAGATAAAAAGATAGATCAATATTATTTACTAGTTTAATCTTATACAGAGTATTGAGAGAAAGAGAAATCTTATAATCTCAATAGTATAGGTTGGGTGAGTAATCTTTTTGTACATCTCTATATATTTAATGGCTGTAATTTTTGGTTGAAGTAGTGAATTGCTCGTTATTATCTCGTGGTTTTTGGCTCTTGAGAAAGAAAGGTTTTCCACGTTAAATCTTTGTACTTTGGTTTTATTTTATCTTATTTCTCAAGTATTATTTTCCCATAACTTGTGTTCGATGTTGTTAATCTCCAACTTTAGGGATTTTTCTCAACATTCTTAAATTAAGATTTAATTTTGTCCAATAATAATTTTAAAACCTTTCCAAAAAATCAACTAAGGGGCTATTGTATTATTTAAATTTTGCTCTTTATAATATACATGCATTTGGAATCGCCAATATTTTAAGCAGACGTAGCTAATACCACAAGTTCTAGGCCTTATATGCAACCCAAAATAGGAGACCCCTAAAGTTAGTTCTATATCTAATGCTTAATAAGATAAGATCTAATATATTAGTAGATATATGATTATGTTCATTAAGGTTTGGTTGGTATAAAATTAATATAAATAATATGAAAATTTTTGAATAGTCAACATTACCAAAAGTAGTTATAGTTAACATTTAAAAAAATGTTAATTAATTATTTTCTATTTAAGGGAATCATGACTAATTTGAACACAAACCATAATATAAAAGTATTACTTTATTGAAAAAGCAAATTGTATATGTACTAATTTTAGTAAATTGATCATTTAACATTTTTACATTGTTTAAATTTCTGTTATGCTAACCAAACGGAGTCTAAGTTACTTTTGGAAAAATGACTATAGCCATTAGTTTGCGCTAATTAGTTTCAAATCACTAAAGTCAAAAGTTTGTATCAATTAGGCCGAGTTATTATAAGTGGTATTAGAGAATATTAAAATTGTAAAATTTAAATCCCAGTTTATCAAGATTTGCTATGGTGAAATTCACAATGCTAAAGTGAAATTTTTTAAAGACGGTAGATTGTCAGGTTGAAAATATTGTTGGGGATTGCACTTGTGATCGTAAAAAATATTTAGTTACTCTTTTCAATGTATAACTTAATCCATCAGTTTACACTAATTGTGTGGGGTTCGTAAAACAAACAAACTAGACAATGGTCACCTTCTAATCTCAAACAATGGTACAATCCCTAGTCCCTACCATAAGTTTGTAACACTCCCACCACGATATTATCAACATATAAAACTTACACGCCCACACTTTCAATGCAACATCGCGATCAGTTGAGCATGCAGTCCCCTATTCATCACAACAATTATACCCTTTCAACTCCTCATACTGATCATCTTCTCCTGATTAAATGATAAACGGCCATAATTCATAGGTAACTAATAAAATACACGTCGTAAAATGACAACCATAAAGTACTTTTTTCATAAAAACAATAATTAGAATATAATGAATCATATACATGCTGGTTTAATTCGGAGAAAAGAGCCCATGAACCTACAAAATAATCAACCTACTGATGATGTGATATTGTGTAATGAACATTCCCACTTCCATCTTATATTAGCAGAACTTACCTTCACACAGCATATCGCCCTCCAATAACATGATTTTGTTGGCATGCATTCCTCATTCACCACAACTCCTCTCATTGATCATTCACACACCATATCTCCATACACTGTATCGTATGAGTTTATAAGCACGCAATCCTTATTGGTCACGCATTCCTTAGCGGTCATAACTTTCTCCCATCTCAATTCCCTTCACTGATCATCTTCTCTCTATAAAAATGATCATGATGAAGTACCCAGAAAGCATTAATTTGCTTACACTCAGTTTCATCTCTTGGCTAGAAAAATCACCATGGCCCAAGGACCAGCAGCCGCAGCACTGTTGATGACCCCCGTCCAAATAACCCATCAGAACAACTGCGACAATGCCATAAGGAGGAACAACTGCACCTTCCTCTCACGCATCCGCCTCCTCACACCTCTGCGGGATATCATGACCAGGGAGGCCGAGGGCGTGTACTCCGTCCCGTCCGTCCTCACAGACGATGTCAATGAACTCGCTAGGTTCTCCGACTTCTTCACCAACGACGCCAAAGTGAAGATAGTTGGGAACGGCCTTAGATGCATGGCCTTTGAGCCACACGGTTATTTCATGAGCGTGATGGTGCACTTACTTGCCAACGGTGCCTATAATTTTGTGGGTCCATGGAGGGCAATGCTGCTGCGCTGTGAAGTGGAGGAGACCGGGGTGCTGAGCATGTGGGGGTTCTATGAGAATGGGCTGCCCAGTTTCATATTTCGGCATGATGGGTATGCTGGTGTAGGGGAGGAATTGCCACCTTTGACGGACTTGACTGCTGTTAATCAAGAACCAGAACAAAATGATCAGATCAATATACAGGCGCAGGGTCAGGATGGGCGCTGCAATTGATGCAATGTTGGTTAGATCAATCTGCTATGCTATATATAAATGGCGACTTATATATGAGAAAGTATGAATAAATGTCATAAGATGAATAAACTTAGCTATAGCAAGGTTGATGATTTTAGTAAATTTGCTGGCTTGTTATGCAGAGCGTGATATTGAATTGTTGCCTTTGTGTTAGATTAATGAGAAACTAGATGCTTTTCTATTAATATAATATTCTGACTATTTTTAAGGACCATTTTCTAACATTACCTTCTAATAAGAGCATTTTTCGCTTCATAAAAGATAGAAGTTTCGTTGTGATTGGATGATGTATATGCACAATTTAGGTTAATTTAATGTAGTGATTAAACTAAACCAAAATATTAAAGAACAGAATATTTTTTAATAGTTTTTTTACTCGACTCTAGAAGTCGATGTCTAAATCTGTCAATAAAGTATATGAAGTCATGGAGTTTAACGCCGACATAGGCTATCGAGTGGAGTTCAAAGCAGAAATATTTGGAGTAAATATAGAGTTTTAAAACTTGATGAATTAATTTTAAGAGCATTCATGAATGGGCTATCACGATGTCCAAGTTACTAACTCTCACAAAATTTATCTTCTAGGCAAAACATACTGCAAGGATACATGGCTTAATTAGTTACTCATTTTATTTTTATTAATTAATTACTGCAAATGAATCAGGACAGGCTTACGTAGCAACTAGTGCACGCTAGATGGCAAACATGACCAAAACTAGTCTAAAAATATTGGAATTAGATATGAGTTTGAACTGATGGTCCTAATCTGATTAGAACAATAAGTATTTTATAAAATTATATTTTAAATACTCATAATAATATTTTTATTTTATTTTTACAACATTTACATTACAACTTTTTATTTTCGAAATATTTTTTTAGATGAGGTTAGACATAGATCGAATACAGGTTCTTCAGCTGATGCAAATTGGATACGGATATAGAAAATAAAATGGTTAGTAATATTTAAACTTGATTTAATTTGGATACAAGTAACGAGGGTGTTGACGTTTGTAGGTTGAGTTACGGTCCCATAATTACTTTGGAAAGAAAGTTAGATCAGGCCATACCCAAACCTGAGAAGCTTAGTTATAAAATAAGTTAACCTAATTCTTATTATTATTTTATTAAGTTCATGCGTTGAAGTCGATCATTTATCATTTACATTTGTTTCCTTTCTCCTAAAAAAAGTTAGCCTTTTTCAAATCGTGGATTTGTAGCAACTGACCACCTTTGCACAAACCCCCAACTCGGCCACCTTTGGCATTCATTTCTCTGAGACCAAAACTACAATGAGTAATCCCGTGGAGGCAAATAATTTTTAAAAATGATTTATGGAACTTTCTATTTTGTAAATTTCTAAGCAAGATGTCGCTATTGAAAACATAAATTGACATAAATCTTAACGATGAAAACTATCACAAAAGAAACTTGATTTTCAAATCAAATCATCCATAAACCAACATTTAAACTTAATTTCTCGAGTCTTAAGGTTGGATCTTCCAAAATTCAGCATATGATTAGGTCAGAGGGGACTCATTGTTGGGACAGGTTCTTGACAACTGGGAGAACACTGATCGACGTAGCTGCTGGAAAAATTACACTTAGGAATGGGTCAAGTGCAAATTCAATTATTCATGATAATCATCCACCGACTAATTGATATGAGGGAGTTCTCTTTCACTTCTTTCTTTTTATTTTTATTTTTGTGGACAATGTTTAGTTTAAGCTTGGGGGGGGATGCCTTAATTTTGTGCATATTGTTTATGCTTGACTCATGTTTAGATTTAAATATGCATACACACACGCACACATATAGTGTACTTTAGTGTATAAATTTTATTATGTAATGGTATTTTAGTCTCTTGGTTCAATGATAGATACATATAAATTAGTCTTACCTTTCTTGAGAAAACTTAATTAATTGATATGATGAACAAACTGAGCAAAAGATTGCATTCACAAGTTGGTTCTCTACCTTATATTATTTTCACAAAGGAGTTTAGATGATTTCAATGATGAATGTTTTACAATAAGGATTGTATATGATGGTCACGACTTTTAAAATTTGCCCTAACGACTTTGTGAGGCAAAATATTTGGCTTGCCAAGTAGATGGAAAATTATGTAGGCAATTCTTTTGATGAGTCTGGGCCTTTCTTCAAGCCTACCTAATGTGAATAATCCTCTGCACACAATTTCATTGCCTTTATTATATGTGTTTGTTTGATTATCCTCATTTTAGCTTGTCCTTTTATTGAAAATATATCTTGCTGCTTGAGTCCTAACAGCCTATTGTTTTTAATTCGTTACAAATTCTAACATGGATGAAACTTTGAGTAGTATGGGGGAGGCATTGCTTTTCATAGAGTGGTGATTGAGTCGATAGTGTGGACTTTCCTAGCACTTTGCTTTGTAGAAAAAAAAGAAAAAAATCAAGAAAAAAGAAGAAAAATGGAAACAAGATGAGGCAATGATTCTCCACCGGTACACACAAGATTGAAATAAAAGAAAAAAGCAGTAGGTAGCCAATGGAAAATCAAAGCAAAGTTAGTTCTTATATTGGGTCAACTCGCTAGTACATTTAAGGAAGTTTGTGTCATATTGTTACGGTGTTTGGGGATTTGTTATATATGTATATCAGGATCTAGAAAGTATTTTTAATGCTAGGGTGCATATTAGCCTCTGATTTTTCTATATTGTTTATCCTATTTTGGGTCCCTAGCCCCTGGCCCCATTAAAACCTATAAAGACCTATTGATTCCTATGAATTGACATTGCCTACATTAGTGGAGATAGGAGCGAAAGGTAAAACATATTTAACTATGTACTTAATTGTATTCTCTTGGTTACATTTAAGAATGATAAGCCAATAGATTATTTTACACACAATAAGAGAGCCTTCTTTTGGGTGTGATTAATGATAGGAAATTTCTGATTTAATTCACATTATGTTACCTTTGGATAGTTTGATTAAGAATCATATGAGAACATAATGGGGACTAAGTATTTTTGTGTAGTAAAATTTTCTTGGTTATGATATTTTGCTCGAGACGCGCAAAAGTTTAAGTGTGGGGTTATGTTAAGTATTTAAAGCATACAATATTTACACATATTCAGGCATGTGTTTGATTGTATTGTCTTAGTTGCAGATGAAAATGATAAGCTAATGGATTATCTTACACACACACACACACAAGTAGAGCCTTCTTTTGGGTGTGATTGATGAAAGGGAATTTCTGATTTGATTGACATCTTGTTACCTCTCAATAATTTGATTAAAAATCATATGAGAATATAATGAGAACTAAGTATTTTTGTGTAGTAAATTTTCTTGGTTATGATATTTTGCTAGGGACACGCAAAGGTTTAAGTTTGGGGGTGTGTTAAGTGTTTAAAGTATATAATATTTACCCATATTTTTAATATGATTTTGTACTTCCCAAGTATAAACATTATTAATTAGGTGATATTTCTCGTTTTATTCTAGTTAATTAATATTTTATGAGATATACTTAATTTTGGAGTTTTAATGCAGAAAAAGATGAAACAAATTAAGCTTTGAAATTGAAAAGTCATGGTCACCCAATGGTTACTATAAAGAGTTCACAAAGCTCGATGAGGATAGATGTACATTGTTTTGGCTGCATTTAAGTATGACGAGAATTTGGGAATTTTGATGGACATCATAATTAATTTGAATACATTGATTTGTAAGAAACCTCCTTCAAATCATATATCTTGTGGCTATCTCATCTTTTATATAAAGGGGTGGTCATTTATTGTTTGAA
Source organism: Piper betle (assembly GCA_033002965.1). Classification (NCBI taxonomy): domain Eukaryota; kingdom Viridiplantae; phylum Streptophyta; class Magnoliopsida; order Piperales; family Piperaceae; genus Piper; species Piper betle. The sequence goes on along the minus strand of JAURVB010006737.1, from coordinate 28,693 downwards.
ATATTTCAACTTTTGTCTTAGAAGTAGTTCTAGTTTTGTAATTCTTTTCCTTTCATAATGAAAAGTAGTTTTTCTTTATAATGTTTTCTATTTTTATTATGGAGTAATCATGTATGTCGTTCTAGAGAAGAATGTAACTTAACATGATGTAAAAGATAAGAGTAAGATTGATGAAGATTAATTTCGTGTTAAGGGAAATTTGACTCTAGAACGAATTTTATCTGAAACGAAAAATCTTTTTCTTATTGTTGTTTTACTCTTAGTTCTATTTTGTACTATTAACATAAAGAAATTCATCTCTTTGTGGGATGATACTTAAATTTATCATTATATTACTTGTTTCAACCATGCATACTTGCATATCATTGAAATTATGAGAACAATGTGCGATATGCGACCTATGATAGAGATAAAATTTGATTTTATAGATAAATATTTATTAAAAAATGTGATAGATGATAATCATATGACATGATCTTAGAGAGGCTTCCATTTTAAAGATAGACTTAAATTGAATGAGAAGGTACATTCGAAAACAATGGTTTTTCTCCACATTTCAAAAAAAATATAGTGGAAAAAAGTAGTTCTTTTTTCTACCTCTTTTCCACGCTAACTTTTACACCTAAAGAAAGACATGGATATATTTCTACATTTGAAAAATTTTAAGGGCAAGAATGCTAATTTTCAAAAAATTTCGACGCCAAAAAATATTGAGAAGCTTTTCTCCACCCCTACTCTTTTCCATTCAATTTTCGTGCACGTTTTGAGATTAATGAATATTTTTTGGTGGAGAATAGCTAAAAACTTAATAAATACTCGCCTTCAAATATTTCAAAATACAAAAGAAATTTAGTCTTTCTCCACCATTAAAAATGGCTTGGAGAAGACGAGGAAGAAAACATGGAGAAAAGTAATTTTTATACTGCATATAGTAGACTATAATAATTTAATATAGTTTTTTAATATTTAAGTTGTTTTTTAACCGATCAAATCTCTTGCCTTCTATCTTATCACAATTTTTGTTTCCCTTTTATTAATAAAAAGTAGATACTCTCGTGTAGTACTAAAATGTAAATTTAAGAAGGATTGTTTTGAGTTTAATGTTTGAGCAAATTTTTTGTGCATTTTTGGTATTTTTCGCAAACATGGAAAAGAGGGATTGCTTCTTGGCATGTTTGGGGGTTTATGCAATGTAGAATCACACCAAGGAATCCTTCGTCATTGAAATTTTTGCAACTAGCTATTAACTTCTAAAATAGTAAAAAATACAGAGCAATTGACGTGAATTGAATTTTTATTGAAAAATACAAGGATTACAAAATTAGTAAAAGTTTCTCTTTCAACAAAAATTGTTTTCTTGACAATTGAAGCTTGATATTAGTGCAAGGTAATTCAGAGTTGATTCGAGGAGGAATCAAAATCTTGAAGAGTTGGCTAGCCGCCTGTGCTAATACACGTGTCTAACCAACCTTAGTTGATAGAACACCTGGATGTAGATTCGACTTGCCATACACTATTCCATGGTTGCATAAATCGGAATCGGAATCGGAATCGAAGTTTTTGAGGGAATCGGAATCGAAATCGAAATCGGTCTAAATCGGACAGGAATCGGTTCAATTGAATCGGTCCAAATTAGTTTAATCGGTCATATATAATAATTTGACAATTCATAATATAAATATATTAAAATTAGGTATTGATGTTATTTTGATATTTTTCTGTGCATTATAGTTTATGATATTTTTAAATATTTTTTTAAATTATTTAAAATTAATTATTATTTTTGACTCGAGTTAGACTCGAGTCAACTTTTAATTACGAGAATGCCACCATCCGCTCTTTACCCCGCCGCCGTCGCCGGCCCGGTCGGCAGCAAGTCTCGTGACCACTCGGCAGGCCGCACATCGGAGGCCCGATTGCGAGGGCGGAGGCGATGTCGGCAGCCCGGTCGGAGGGCCAGTCGGCGGCAATTCATGCGTTCACAGGGCCGAATCGGTCCGGCCACACGTCGGCGGCGACGTTGCAAGGTCGGAGGCGAGGTCGGCAGACCGGTCGGAAGCGAGCCTGGAGTCGGGGACGCACGGCGGAGGGCAACGCGGCGGCGGAGGGCGGAAACGCGGCGGCGGAGGGGCGGACGAGCGGCGGCGGAGCGGAGCGGGTTAACGTTAGGTTTTTAAAATCAAAATTCCAATTTTACCCATGCTTAAATAATTTAATAAATATCATACCTAGGGTATTTTAGTAATTTACCCAAAAATCGATTCTTCCCGATTCACCCCGATTCCGAATCGGAGTCAACTCGGTCGAAATCAGGGTGAATCGGTCAAGTTGGGCTCCGATTCGGCCCCGAAATCGGATCGGCATGCTGCCGATCCGATTCCACTCGGAATCGGCTGATTCCTGCAACTTTGATTGTGATGCATGTGCATGCATTTGTATTTTTATGCCCTTGCATATTTTAAATTTATTTTTTATTTTGTATCACCTATTAAATGATAACATGTGAAGCAATAATTATTTACATAAATATTAATAACTTGGATAATAATTTATTATCTATTAATATTTTTAAAACATTACCTAATAGACATATTAGACTATATATTGTATCTTATTATTTAATATCATTTGTATGATATTCTGGGATATTACTAGTAAAATTATTTTTAAATTACTTAATCCAATAATGGTTCCAACTATATTTATTTCAAGTGTGCTATTAAATTTCAACACTTGTAATCACTACAATATAATATTTTAATAACCCATATTACAATCCTTAATTGACCAATTATGAAAATAAATAACTTTCTTTATTTCATGCTTAATTTTTAAGCCTTTAACATAGCAAAATATCAATTATACTATAATTGACATGTTATTAATTAGTATTGCATTGATGATCAAGGTAAAAACTATATTTCATTAATCAATTATAACCAACCATATTTACTCATAAACTTATAATACATGAATTGATTATCAATAATTAATCAATATAGTAATATCAAACTACCCATTTATTAATAAGATTTGTTTAATCCAACCATAATTATTTTATGCATAAATTGGTTATTAATTTAATCACCAAACCACTCAAATAAGCAAATATCATTTTCATTTTTTTAATAATCTAAATTAATCATAATAGTTTTACAAATAATTTAAAATACAATTCATTAATTAATTGATACTAACAATTTATATACAATATCTATAAATCATAAATTTATTCACATATATATTGACACACAACAATAACGTGAAATAATTATATTACCCATTTTGGATTTTATACAATAATTTGTAAAATAATTAATTAATTGAGCAAGCAGTAACTAATATTCAATATAATACCAATATTAATTTACATACAATATGAATCATGAGTTAACGTCAATAATATTTATCATAATACAAAATAGTAATAATATTAATACTAATGCCAAAGAAAATGAGAAAAAATGGTACCCAGTGGAAAAATAAGAGAATGGAGAAGAAAGGGGAGAAAAAGGTGGAGAAAGGAAGGAAAAGAAGGGAGAGAAGGAGAAGAAAGGAGAGGGTGGCGGGCAAAGAGGGAGGATGAGAAGAGGAGAAGAGATGAGGAAAAAAGAGGTGGCTTTAAAAACCTGGTCGTGTGCAACCACTGAGCACACTATTCAAATTAGAGTTGATACGTGCACCGACTCCACTAAACCGAGCAAACTAGAAGTTCAAAATAGCACAAGTTAAACCAAGATTGATCTAGCTTATACTTGTTAATACACGTGCTTAGCTGCCCAATCCAATTAGGTCGACAGAAATGGGTTCGGGGCAAGTCAACTTGAAATCAAGCTGAGTTAAAAACTAAGTTTAATTAGTGAGAATCAAATTGAGCTCAGCTAGCCGGCCTGTGCAATAATACATGCTTAACCTCCTAACCCAATTAGTTTGAGCGAACTAGTGGCTCAATATTTAACACCGATGACCCACAGACAGCCTTTTAAGTTTGCTTTTTAGTCCAGCCTTTCTTCCTAATTTTCTAAAGATCAGCTTCTAATATTTTTGATGTGTATTGGAATATTGAATAAGATAGTGGATGCACAATTATTAAAGAAGGTAAAGTAGAGACATGGGTTGGCTCTAAGTTCACAAATTATGGGCCTGTTATGCATCTATAGTTAATCACTTACCGTCAAATGTCAACATTTCAGACGTGGAACTGACCAAGAACACGATAGTCTTTGTTACACATTCCCACCGCAATCTTTTCAACATATCAAACTTACATTCACACACTTTGATCTAATTGTTACATTAACGATATTTCCCACTCATCACAATATTTCTACCCTTTCAACTCCTCTTATTGGCCTTCTTCTCATTACAAGCCAACAACATTCATTCCAAAGATTAGAAATTACACTATTTTTCATTAAAACTAAAAGAATATGAAGAATCATACATATACGCTGGTTCGGAGAATCAAAACCCATGACCTCCACACTAATCACACTACTGTGATGCGACATTGTTCAATTAATCACGGCATTCCCACTTGCATCTTATTAGCTAAACAAACTTACATTCACACACCAAATCTCCCTCCAGTAAATGTTGCAATAGCATGAGTCCATACATTCTTCAATCCTCACAACTTTTCTCCCTTGTCGACTCCTCTTATAAGCATTGATCAACATATAAAAATGATCAATATGTTGCAATGGCATGATTTTATAAGCATGCATTCCATATTCGTCACAGCTTTTCAACCCATCACACAACTCCTCTCAAAGATCATCTTCTCACTATAAAAATGATCAAGGTGAGCCACCTAGAAAGTATAACTTTGCTGCACTCAATCAATTTCACGGCCTCTTGGCTATCAATATCATCGCCATGGCCATAGAACAAGCACCAGTTGCACCATTGATGACCCCCACCCAAATTGACCATCAGAGCAACCTCGACAGGACCATAAATACTTATAATAGGGGTTGTAAGGGGCTTAGAAAAGATAGTTTCTAGAGCATAGCTTTCGAAAACTATCCATGGATCTTAGCCTTGAAGTAATATTAAGATTGTAGAAAACTAGGTTAAATGGCCTAATATCAGAGAAATCGGATAAAATGTTGTCGATATTGTCCCATGTATAAAATGAGATTAAATCTCAACATTAAAGGAGTTATGTAGAGATGAAGCAAAAAGGTCATGTGGACCTAGATGAGTGTAGCTTTGCATCCTAAATCGGCAAGCTCACCCCACGTATCCTAACAAAAGATGAAAGCCAAATCATAATTGGATTGCATCGACATGGAAAACGAGGCAAAACTTCAACATATGTACAATACTAAAGAACTTAATTAACTTAATTATCTTACTTATTGAAGTGTTAAACCTCATTAGGGAACCTTAATTAGAGTGTAGGTCCCACACTTAAGGTTTTATCGACGGTTTTAACCAGACGATTTTTCTAATAAGACAAATAGTATCCGAATGGGCTAAAATTCAGAATGAAGTGACGTAACATGCAAAGGGTTAGGCAGTGCTGGCCCATGGGCCAACATGGTAAACAAGACCAACTAAAATCAAGATAAGATGCTGGGAACATTGTTCAATGGCCGCACACCAATTTTCTTGTGGGTCATTCATGTGCCTGGAGACTTCAAATGGGCATGAATAAAAGGAAAGAGTTAGACAACACATCGATTGAATCTTGTAAAATTTCAGGTCCAAACTCTAATTATTTCAGATTGAGTGGACTCGGGAAAGGGAGGCATTGGCCTGAGTGTTTCTCGACCAACATGAGTTGAAAACTTTATACAGCAAAATCTACTGAGCCATTGGTCCCCAAATTTAAGGTGATATTGTTGGTATACAACCTAAGGATTGAGTAAAATTCATGTAATTTTACAAGCAAACTGTAACGACTCAGCCCAAAGTGCAACGTAATGGGCTAAGTCATTTCTTTAAAAATGGGTACCCCGGAAGTTAAAGATCTATAGTCCATTCCCACTTATAAATAGGATTTTCTCCCAGTAGGTATTAGATGTGGGACTAAGTTGAGGGATCTCACAATCCACCCACCTTAGGGAATTTCGTCCCCGAAATGCCTATTCTTGGCTCGTTACTAGCCCCAGCCCACGACCTTGCTGGCCCGTGACCGGCAGCCTAGCCAACGTTACTAATCCAGCCCACCATCTAACACGGAACCAGGTCGGCTCTGATACCATTTGTAACGACCCAGCCCAAAGTGCAACGTAATGGGCTAAGTCATTTCTTTAAAATGGGTACCCCGAAAGTTAAAGATCTATAGTCCATTCCCACTTATAAACAGGATCTTCTCCCAGTAGGTATTAGATGTGGGACTAAGTTGAGGGATCTTACACAAACAAGTAGGCTTTCAGATTTTACATCCGGAGTTAGAGAATTAGGGTTTCACTTTGGGTTCCTACATACCCAAGAAAACTTGATTAACTAACCACATATATGGTTTTTAATTAAATGTAAAATTTACTTGTTTCTAGTACACACTTATTGAGTCCTTATATGATTTTTATAGATTTTCTTGAAGTCTTTTACCAAGCTCACCAAGGAGCACAATGTCAAAGCATGACATATCACATTAACATCACACCAAGCATATAGTATGATTAGGGGTTTTGTTCAACCTTTAAATGATGTTATTTTAGCATGGTGTTTCCACACAAAATAGAAACATCCTAAACTACAACATGCAAAAGATAGCATTCAAATACAACTAAAACAGGGTGTAAAAATTAGAAAATATTTTTTACAAAAATTGATGGGTTGACTATTAGAAACAATAAAGCCATGACCTTTTATCAATTTTTGCACCTATACATGCTCACACAGACCAAATTAGATGACACATGCTTCATGAAACTTGTAGGTCTCTCTCATATAAACATGACAAGATCACAATCATGCAATAATATGACCTATAATATGAGAAATAAAATATTTTCTGAAGCAATACATAACCCTACACACGGATCATACGAAAATCATAACTATTAATTTACGAATGCAGATAACATGATTCAAAGTCCTATCTACTCCTAACATGCTAATCCATATGATAAAAATACATGACAAATACAAACACATACATACAGTCATGCAACAGCACAAAACCCATGGAAAGGGAGGCAAGATGATACCTTTACCTCAAACGGTTCTAAGGGGAGGTCTATTGGGGCTTCCTACCCTAAAGCCTACAACCTTATGAGTTTGGCTGACTTGGAGAGGGCTTGGGAAGGATGGAAGAAGTTGAGGAGGAAGTGGAGGAAGCAAAGAGAAAGGGGAAGGTCGGAGCAAAGGATGTAAAGGGGTGAAAGTGAGAAAATCGGTTTATATTTATAGACAAAAATTGTCTCCAACGCAAGGGCGCTAGCCCAGCACCTTTGTGCCAAGCCTCTGCTAAGCTGGACCATGGCCAGCTGATGGTCCAAGCACACGGATTAGAGGTGGAATGAACCAACCAGCACGCAAGCAAGGTCACACGCCTGAGCACAAAGGCACCGGTCCATTGCCTTTGTATCCAAGACAAAAGAAGGGAAATTTTATGTTTTGATGTAAGGATGGTGGTATAGTGCCTTTTTGCCCATACTTAATCCAAGAAACCCTAAAACAGCTAATCACGAAGGCACATTTGCTCTAATCGCTTATTGAGTGCACTTAAGGTTTGCACTCTAAGGTGGTTGGGGCAACCTCGATTACCGTGTCTATAAAATCCAGGCTTTTCGCCCACGGGTTTTAATTTTTGTTCGATCGTGGCCTAGATCAGAGTTGCTTACCTAGCCATTTTGCCACGTATTTATGTATGATATCTAGGTATGTATAAATTGTCCTAGCCTTGACTCCTTTGTATTTGTTGCCCCGTCGGATGATATGAGCCCTACCATTTTTTTTATGATTCGGTTTAGTTGAGTCGAGTCTACTTAGACCTTAGGACTGGGTCCTTTGTGTGTCAAGTCACTCTTTATTTGTTGTGGTCGGGCTTGTTTCAGGTGTTTCTAGTAGAAAAACCTAAATGATGCAAATGAGGACTGGAATTAAAAGGCATCATGCTAGCGCCCTCGCACCAAGACAAAGTTTGAATTTGACACTCAAGTATAGACCAAGGAAGCCAAGACAATATTGAAGCATCCTTACGGTGTGACTTGCCTTATTTTGGGAATTTTTCCATGTCACCTAATGTCTGTACATATTTATCCGGCAAATATTTATATTTATCCGAAAAATATTTATATTTATCCGATCACGTGTATAATTGTTGAGATTTAAATTTATTTATTCACGTGATAAACTCTAGAGAATTGGTCTATGCTGTTCTAAACCGCTAGAGGAGATTACGAGAGAACTAGTCTGTGCTGTTCGAAGATGGAAAGAGGGAATTTATACAAAAAGGTGGGACGGCTATGATTCCTTGCCACAAATGGTGGAACTGAGAAATTCTTCAAACGCCTATATAAACACACACGGTGAAAGATTGAAGGGGGGCTCGTATGCTGAAAGAACAAGAAACAGAAGAAAGAAGCATGAAGAAAGGGGAGGAGCCCCTCACCGAAGATTCATCTCCGGCAACCCCTAACCCATTGTCACTAACCTTGGAATGCCCCTCGCCCAAAAGTTGTTGTTGTGCAGGAGAGAGGAAAGACCAGTAAGACCACTCTTGCTACCCTTCTCTTGATCGGTCGAGATTCAGCCACCAAAGGGAGGAAGTACAGAAGCCAACATTGAACCAGGGGCAAAGAGCCTTCCAATGGCTGCCATATTGTTGCTGCGAACGTGAAGAACTTTGCCGACGGATTGCCACAATAGTTTGCCGCCTCACAGCCCTGCTTTATTGTCACGAGTGAGCCATCACCGGAGCCGTGCTGTTGCCGTGGTCACTGCTACACATCCAACATCTGTGAAGCTCTGGCCTGCCTCGGAGCGTTGTTCCTGCTCGCCAAACAGAGGAGTCCAGGTCCTCGTCCGCCTAGTGGGGAGCTTTCAAGGAGTTTATTGTCAGCCCAGTCACTCCAAGTTGCCGCCTTTGACAAGCCTCGCCGGAGCATAGCCGCTGAAGGTTCCCCCATAGGTTTGGAGTTTTCCCCATTCCCACTTTGCCGATCACTACACATCGTCGTGGAGCCGTACCTTGTTGAGAAGGAGGTCTGTTATTATCCACGAAGGAAAGGTGCTGCTGCCACATCCTGCTGCTGCCGAAGTTGTTGCTGATGCCTGAAGGTCACAGCCTTGCTGCATCGGATCTAGCTGAAAGGGAAGTTTTCTCTTTTGCAGGTAAAAACAGGGGACGTATTAGGAGGAATTCTTGCTGCTATCCATCACTGATTGCCGGCAGCCCATCACCATCTTCATTCGCCAAGGGAAGGAGGAGTTTTCCAGTACCCAACCGAGAAAAAGTACCCAGGTCGCCGTGCCCCTGCCTCGCCGAAGTCGGAGAAGACGTTGCCCAGAGCAAGGGGAATAGCAGAGAAAATAGACATCTTCCGGAGAGTGCTCCGGTTGACCAGTACTGTCTTCAGTCATACACTCACCACCGGTCTAATTCCGTCATGCTGGCTATCATTGTAACACCCCAAATCCGGTCCATGCTCGTGAACCGAACCGGCATGTTACAGGCCCCGATTAGGTAGGCTAACCCGAACCCAACTCATGCGGATCTAATCTCGGCGTCTTAAGATGAAGATACGACTCGTCATGCATGGATAAATGCTCAAAATGCTAACATGATACTGCATGGATGATGTGCAAGGTAATTCATACAACAATACAATTACGATCAAAATTAGTAAAAATTCTAAAATACAATGGACAAAAGTCTCCCCTAAAAGTGCAATTAGGGTCCACCCTGTCAAAATAATATATACAAGTATATATGCATATATATCAACAATTTTATTAACACAATCTAATATACTGTAAACTCATTCTAGAACTGAGGTCTCAACCCACAACACTTCCATTGTGCACTCTATTCATGTTTCACAATCTATCATGTCTTAACATTTAATCATGTCACATCATCATGTCTCAAACATTTAATCACACCATCCACTATATAATAACATCATAAACACAATATAATCACCCAATCGACTGACATGTGTGCAAGAGACAATAGTGCTCCTCCGTCCAAGCTGGCTCCTCCAACTCGTGATTATTACTTACATAATGTATAAAAACACGTTAGTAACAAGTGTTATTGGTCCGGAAAATAAAATAACTATAACAAGCTGGCTATGAGAGCAAACTCTCATATGAAAGAAAACATCATATACTCCACGTGAACACTCTGAAGGGCACTACTGAGGAGCCACTGGGCTGTAGACCCGGTAGCATCCCGAACTTACTGATCTGCTGCTGGTACTATGCCGCTCTCGGCACTTCTTTTCAGTACTTCACGTAAAAATTTATCCTAAGCCCTCTCCTTACCTCCATATTTCTCCTGGCCTTGAGCATGAAGGCTGAGTACTCTCAGGCAGTCGCCTTTAATACCCTTTGAACCACAAGTCCGGACATGCGCTGTACTAAACAGTACCCGTAAACCTCCACATTCTCAAGGTGTGAGGAACTCAAACGCGGAGTTGTCAGGATCCCTCGGGAATGGAACAGTCTGCAGGCACTAATCTAGAGCCCGCTTTGACTATCACGGCATCTGCTCATGGTACGTGCAGTCGGTTTCTCCATCTCTCGTCTCACTGAAAACGCAAAAACTACATATATATAGGGCTGGGTAGGGATTTATATAATAGGCCCGAAGGCAACTTGTGGTGGATCTTGTTTTCGAAATCATCCTCGAGGGATCTCATCCTCGAGGGGTTATTAATCCGGAAATCTGTTCGGCTAGATGGCCCGAGTTAAGTGGGATCCAATAAAATGCCACTTAACCCGTCCTGCAAATAATAAGATAAACATACAATAGAAAGACGTAAAATGGAGTCGAGTCCTAAACGGACCTGGTAGAAGCTCCAAGCGTATCATCGCACCTAGGCGGCGAGCTCCTATTCCGTACCTACACATCAAAACTAAATACTAACGCCCGCTAACTAAATGATGCATCAAACTCAACACAATTAAACACAAAATCATCAACCGTCAAATAACCATAAATATGAAAATAACTCTAACTCATCCTATTCATGACAATTTTATTGTATTTTTCCTAGGTTACATCATACGCGATTATCATGCTCAATTTACTTACTTCATTCGATCACTTAACCTCCATGCACTATCAATCACATCATAAATCAACCCTAGCATGTTGTGCTAACAATCATCATCAATTTTAAATAACTCAATCGGAGGTAATTATACCTCACGTAGTCGGCAATCGGCGACGGCTAGGGTTCCGTCGCGTGTCTCGGAGCTCAAATTCGGCGCTCATCGGCGTCCGAAGCTCGATCGGGCTCGACTAGGTGAGCCCCGCGGAAGATCCGGTGAATTCCAGCGAATTCTAGAAATTCCGATTTTCCAACGGTTTTCGGCAGCTTTCGGCAGTTTTCCGGCGACAGTCGCCAGCGGCGTCTACTGGCCGGAAAGTGGTCGTGTTGAGCACCCTTGGAACCGGCTCGGCGAGCCCGACTCATCTATGAGGTCGACGCGGCCAACGGAGGTGGCAGCTCGCGGGAAAATGCATAAACAGGGCCGGCGGCGATGGGTGGCTAGATCCGGCCGGCCAGGGCGGCGATGGCCTCCGTTCCGGTCGGGGAAGGTTGCTGGAGGGCTGAGGGTGCTGAGGCGACCGACCGATCGTGGCGGCGCTGGTCGCCGGCGGCGGAATCGGCGACCGAAGCGCAATACGGGCGCGGCGTCGCGGTGTGCCTTCCTCGCATCGCGGCGGCCCGATGTGGGCCAGACTTGGTCCGGGCAGCATGGCGACGTCATCGCAGGGCTAGGCGGCGACGATCGGCAGCCGGGCGACGGCGGCAGCAGCGGCGGCGGCGACGCGCACAAGGGCGGCGTCGGGCAAGGGTTTGGGGAAGAAAAGAAGGGCGCGGGGGTGTGTGGTGGCTAAGTCATAAATATTACTTGACTCGTCTCCGACTCGAGTCAAAAATAATATTTAAGTCGTAAAAAAATTCCAAAAAAATTTGGGAAAAATCCCATAAAATCAAACAACACCAAAAAATCATAATGATATGCTCTAGAACTATCAACCCACCCAAAATGCCCGTAACGCATCCTAACGCGGTAAACGGCCTAAAACTAATTCTACGATCCATTATATATCATAATAAAAAAAAATGAACTGCATACTCTCATATATTCTGATAACTCATTCTTTTCTGCTGTGTTCATGACGTTATCATCGTATATTTGGGTACACATGACCCTCATGGCTCATACACGAGACTGGCGTCGGCTCAGTACACGTTTTCTGAAACCGACTCGACTCGAAAATAACGGTCGAACAGACCGGTTCTGAATATAAAACCCTGACTCGAATCGTGGGTTTTACAATCATCCCTGACCGAGTTTTATCGCCGGAGACTCCAGCCGTCGCCGGAATTCTGCCAGCAAGTTACCGATTGGAAAAGTCAGAAAACAGAGCAGCGAAGGTCTGATTTCCCTAATTTTTTCCGACCAACGCCGGTCATTCCCAGTGTCTCCGTGATGTGAAACATGAAGACGGAGGAGTGGTCTAGAAACACAAAGTGAGTTTTGCCAACATTCATCATTGTAGCCACCGGGAAAATTAGGGAAGCGTTGAAGTTCCTGGCCAAAAGCCGAAAATAGAGTAGCGAACAGTGAATTTCATGGATTTTTCCAAGCAGCACTGGTCGTTCCCATCCCTTCCGTTGTGATCAAGTGAATATGATGGAATGATATAGAAACCCAAACGGGGATCCACCGGACTTCATTGCCGAGGTCACCGTAAAAATTGAGAAGTGACCGATCGGAGCAGGGTAGCACAAAAGTGCAGAAAAGTGTCCAACTTTCCAGCCTCTGACCAACCGACCGGAGCCACCACCGACAGTTGAACCACCGTCAAGAGACCCATAGGTCTATGATCTACAGTTCTGGGCAATCTCCGCCACCTTCAGCTGCCGAAAAGCCGCCACCGTAGCCACCAAAACCACCATTGCACCGCTGCTGCAGCCGGGTTGTTGGACCCGTTTACTGCTGACCGCATCTGCTTTTGTCATGTCCGAGACCAAATCCTTCCTCCCACTCCGCGTCCCGAAGCCAAACCGTGACCACTTACGAAACCACGACCCAGATTGAAGCTGGTGTACCGTACACCACCCGTAGACTGGCGCACGCAGAAAGAAAGGAAGCCAACGTAAGCCATCTGGTCTGATCCAGCATTTGTTTGGTTTGAACCAACCCAGAACGGCTTGGTTCAGCCTATCAACACTCTAGAATAATTTGAAGGCCATCAAGACTGATCAGGGCAGCAAAAATTCACTGTTTTTGTGTAACTTGTAAAAATCAAAGGAGAAATAGTGCATTGTGAGTACTAATCTCACCGTGGACGAACTTAGGGATTTAAGTTAGACCCTAAGGAACCACGTAAAAAATTTCCTGCATATCATTTTATTGTTTGTAACAGTTTTTATTTCCATCGCACTATCTCTTTGCTCGGCAAGGGCACCTCGGTCCCACCGAACCTTCAAACTCGAATCACAAAAGAACCAATTTGAGGGGTGGACAATCCCGCACCCGAACACCTAACTAACCACCCTCTTTTTATAAAACCCCATTATCATACTCACCTTTCCATTCCAGCCCAACCACTCCACTCACCTTCAACGGCGCTCTGTTTCTCCCAACCTTCTTCTCCATTATTTGAGCTCTCTCTATCCTTCCTTGGCCTTCCAATATGTTCTTCTTTTAAGGGTTGAAGGACTTAGAGAGGTAAAACTCCAAGTGACCTCCCCTTGAACCATTAAAGGTATGTTCTTTCCCCAGTTTTGGTTAATGATTCTTGTTTGGGTTGTCATTTCCTGTATGGATGTTGTTTGCATTTTTACTGCATTTGTACCTTTATATATACTTCTTCAAGAATTTTTAGAGGTGGTTTAATGTCATTCTCATGCGTAGATAAATAGTTATGATTTTTATATCATCTATGTGTCCATATCTGCACTAGTTGAGCATAAAATTTATAACTCCTGTTTTAGATGTCATATTTATATGATCTTGGTCTTTATGTTTTCACACGATATAGATCTATAAGTTATATGTTGAGCATGTTAACTGATTTGACATGAATGATCATGAAAAGGTCTATAATTGGATGAAAGGTGGCAGCTTTCAAGGTTCTAGTGACTGGATCGCCCATTTTCCTAATTTTTACACCTTATTATGATTTTAATTTCATTATATATCTTATAAATCATCTATTAAGCATGTTTTGATCTTAATATTATAAAATTTACCGTACTAAAATTATCTCAACTAAGGCCTAAACAAAATTAAGGAAACATTGTGTGCATCTACTGTGTTCTGTCGTTGACTGCCTATGTTGTGCGTTTAGTTAAATGTTTGGTTGATAATTAGATTATATAAAAATTACCTAATATACCAAAAATTGTTTTATGCAACCCTAAAAATTTTGGAGTTAAAAAAAATTCATTCTAATGGTTAATTAGATCAAATTTTTGGAGTACACAGGAACTAAGTTCATAATCATGTTTCTATGTTTTCAAGTGAAATGTCAATGAAAAATATATTCATCAGTGGGAAAATTATATAATACATTACATAGTTTACTTATGGTCCTAATATTGTCTACATAAATTTTTGGAGCATTTGCATATGCAAGTAATTTAGTAGAATTTTCTAATTCTACCCAAGTTGGGTAAATTACAGAAATCATTAAATCAAAAATCAAGTTTAGAAAGATTACCCAGGCCCAATTCTAAGGAAATTGGACTTGAAATGTTAGTGGGCTAAACTTTCAAGTGTTATATAACTATTCTAATTGATTGAAGCTCATTTAGATTTCTCTGGCCCATGGGCCGAAATTTTGAAGTTTGGTGTGCGGTGATAGGGTACTGTTCATAGTACATTAATCAGACCTTAATTAACCTTAATTAACATGATAATCCACATATTATCACTTGTTAATATTAATGATAGACCCTTAGGGTGTCTAAAGCTAGGGTTCAAATTTCAGCTTAATCGGATATCATTTAGTCTGTCCAAAAATCATTTGGTTAAGTCGAACGATAAAACCCTAAATACGAAATCTTGTACTACGTATTATAACCTCAAACCTTAAATGAAACTACCTAATGAGGTTTAATCTTTCACCAAACAAAATAAGCTAATTAAGTTTTACATATTGTACATGTGTGGAGGCTTTGTCTCATCTTGTGCCGATGTAATCCGATTATGATTCGGATTCCATCTCTTGTTAGGCTATGTGGGTTGAACTCATCAATTTAGGACACAAGGCTCCACTCATCAAGGTCCATAGGACTCTCTTGCTTCACCTTATGTTTGGCTCTTGAGAGTTACATTTAATCTCATTGTAAACGATACGACAATGTCAACGACATTTTTATTGGATCCCTCCGATACCGGCCATTTAGTCACCTTTTATTATAAGTTTAATAAAACTACAAGGATGAGATCCTTTGTTCGTTTTCGAACTAAAGCTCCAGAAATATATGATACAAGCCTCTTCCCTATGCCTATTATATAAGTATGCATATTTTTACGAATTTCACGAATAAGAGAGTGAGTGGTATAGAGAAATGAAAATTACACTAGCACTCCTTCTACTCTTAAGTGGTGTAATGCATGTAGGGTACTACGAATGCAGCGTGTTTTTGAAAATTATGGAACATTGTTTCCGATCTACATGGGTATTGTGACCGGTGATATATAGAAGAAGTTGAATGTTTATATGTTTTTAAGATGTCCACTTTGTAGGCAATTATGATATGATATGTGACCGCATTGGCATTCGCTTGCCACCTCTGTAGAATTCTCATTTCTAGTACTCATTTGCTTATAATGCTATATTCCCAACCTCTACAGGATCAGTAATCAATTCTTTGATTGCTAACATTTTTCTCTAATACAAATAGGCGTTTAGTTTTTGACTGGCATAGTGCAGATGGATCAAATGGCGCATGGCAGGGGATTTTGTGTTGTGTTTATGTTAATTATTGAGTTGATAAAAATTAAGATGTAGTATGTTATGAAAATAAGCCCTGAAGTTGCATGAACTTGTATAATTAAGGATAAGTTGTAGTATGTTACGAAAATATATAGCATTAGGGACATCAAATTCTGTCACTCTACAGTAGAGAGTAATCATCGGTATTTTTAAAATCGCCATTCATAGTCCCTAGAGAGGTTCTGCCTCTGTTGTGGCTAGGGGTGATTATATGAATCCTTAAGTTTAAAGAGCATATCTATGTTAGTATGAATTAGCATGCATATCTGATGAGAATTATAACTACAGTAACACTTAATATATAAATACTAGATTTATAGGGGATTCATGAAATGCATGGTTCAGCGTCCAGATTCTGTCCATTTTACTAAATGAAATAATAAATAAATATATAAATCCTTTAAAAATTCATTAGTGTCTAGTTAAATGCCAAATACATTAAATTAGTTTTCAATTGGAAAACTTGACAAAAATAATGGGTATTTCCATGATATCCCTATTTTTAGCCGATTTCACAAAATGTTGTTTTTAACAATTTTACAAAAATTGGGCTAAAAAATCTGAATGGCCTTGTTTGGCCATCGCTTGGGATGATTTTAGATGTAGTGTATTCTCTTTGCTATATAATCATGTGGTTTCTGTAATCGAAAATGGTCTCGGCAACTGGCTTTGTTCGGACCAGGCCAGCCCATTTAGTCGAGTATTTAAGATTATACAACATTTAAAATTATGTTACATGTAAATTAGCAATAATTTGACTGTTTACTAAGTAGTTTGTAAAATTAATTTCTTTTCCTTTCCCCTTTTCCCATCTGCACACAAGTTTGACACTACTAGCATAGGCGACGATGCACCCCTTATCAAAATATTGTAGTTTGGTTTAGAAAGATAGATCTTTTGCAACTAATAGTTTACCTACTTTTATTAATAAAAGGGAATTTAATACTAAAAATCCTTGATTAATATTTAAAATAATTAAATTATATCTCTTGTCATGTTAATTTCCACAAATACTCTTGAGATTTTTGATTTGTTGCACTTCTAAAGTGTTGACCCCAAAGAAAAACATCTATTTAATTTCACCAATTAAGAAGTTATGGGAATAATTACCATATAGTGGTTATCTTTAATTATACCACTAATTAATAATTATTTTTAATTATATTAATAATTATTATGTTTACATAATCCTATAAAAACTATAAATGATGAGGATTACATAAAATTAGAATAAAAATTCTAACAAATATTTGTCTCTCATTAATAACATGACATTTTGTCAATCAACATAAAACAAAAATAAATAATTCTATTTATTATAATACATCTTTTCATTCAATTAAGATATATCTTTAAAGTTAGAAGTAATTAGAATGTATATCTAATATATTAGATTATTATAATCTATCTTATAATTCAACAAGAGTTTATCTATAAAATTAAAAGTTGTCTATAATATAACTATATAAGTAGTGCATGGCCAAACATGCCTAATATTAATAAAAAGATAACTCAATATTGGCATCTCATTAAAAGTAGGAGATTAAAATACAACAAAAATTAAAAAATAATATATCAAATTTTCAAAGTTTTCTTCTTATAATTTAATAATTTGAGATCTGTTTTCTTTAAAGTTAATTATATTAGATTATTATAATCTCATATGATTTAACGAGAGTTAATTTATAAAATTAAAAATTGTCTACAGTATAAGTCACACATAGAGTAACAAATTAACTAGACAAAATTAAATATTTTTGATGAAATTTTACCTAACTCATTACACAAACTGATTTATAGGAGTAACAAAATTAAAAATACATGTAAGGTTAAACATACGTTGCAGTTCATGATCCAAGAGCAAAAATCTAACTTTGATAACCTTTTTAATTTCTTTAATAATCTTATCTTATAATGACTATAATTTTGGTGGACAATAACTTAATTTCTTTAATAATCTTATCTTATAATGACTATAATTTTGGTAGAAAATAACTTTCAGTAATGGGCAAACTTCAGATTAGGTGAGCAATTCCAATTCCAACACTAACATATATACACGAATACAACTGATCCAAATCAACTCTTTCTGAATTTCTTTTCCCATCCTTTTTTCTTCAACCCTTTTCAAGTAGTCTTATGATCATTTCGGACCCAATCCTTATGAATGGATGAACTTTAACTTGTTTAATTTCTTGAAGCTACGTAGTTGGCACTTTTTGGCACATTAGTGTGTTAAAAACCATGCACAGCAAATTTACAATATTCTATGAAAATACATTGGTGGATTTGATTAGTTAAAGGGATCTTTGACGAGTTCATGTACAAGATGATCTAGCTAATCATAATATACAGAGAAATTGCATGGATTTGTAGGAAAAGTCAATAGACGTAATACTTGTCAAAAACAGTTTTCTCAACAACTCTGTGAAGTGTTTGACCCTTCTTTGCCTAATGCTATCATCACTGCAAGGAAAAACGACATTAGTGATATAAATTGTTGGTGAAGCTCTCTAACTTTGTCAGAAAATATAGTCCCAAAAACTTTGCATTCTCATCAGTGACAGAATTTGATGTCCCTGATGCTAATCATATATGTTTGTAATCAACCTTGGATAATTGAATATATTAGATATTTGATGAAGCATAAAAATGTGTGATCTCAAAACTAAAGGTAAAAGCCAAAACAAGGCTTTAGTGTGTGTGTCTATATATATATATATATACACACACACACACTAAAGCCTTGTTTTGGCTTTTTACTTTAGTTATGAGATCTCATATTTTATGCTTCATCAAATATCTAATGTATTCAATTATCCAATGTTGATTACAAACATATATGATTTGCCGCTGCTGATATCGATGCCTAAAACCTTATGACTGCAAATCAAATACGATGATTCCGACCCAAACATTATGATATATTTTTAAACCGATGCTAATTGGTCATCCGATTTACACCGGAAGAAACTGCTCATGAGCTTTGTATTTTGCACAAAAACAAAATTTTATGCGATGGTAAATTATTTTTCCTGCGGAGAAACTATCGATCGTGCAATAGCTACATTCGCAAATCTTGTTCAAGAGCTTTTCACCGCATTTTATGTGATGGTAAATTTTTTTTGGGGAGTAACTCTTGATGTTGTAAATCTCAATTAGTGATAATTAATCGTGAAGTAGCTCGTTACAAATCTTGTCAATTTCTTGTCATTTTCCATTATTGACATCTTATTTTATATTTTATCGGTTCGATTCTCCATAAATTTCCCCAAACTTCTTAACAAATCCTTCTTTGACATTTGCAAATTTGGTTTGTCTAATGCATAATTATTAAATAGTTTAGGTAGAGGTAGGGCAATGCTTGCTATGTATGAGAGCACTAATAGTTTGGATGGATTAATTAAATATGTAGAGTTTGGTAATGATGCACTTTCACTTATTTCATAGCTTTCTTTGTGGGCCTCAACCGGATATGTTAATCTTCTTGGTACAATTTTTTTAAAAAGAAAAATAAAACAAGAACAAGATAAGACAATTGCATGAATAAGTTAACCTATTCATATGTGCTTGTTAACATCCAAGTTGTGTATATAGTATGTGTTAATTTGTTGTTCTCCACTTCCATCAAAGTGCTAAGAAAGACCATTTCACCTAACCATCTTGTTGAATATGACTATTTAATTGCATTGCATGGGGGTAGTCGTTTAAAAATTATTATAATAAACTTCAACAAAGCACCAAACAATATCTTCCTTTCTTTTGTCCGATATCGATATCTGAAAGGTGATTGAGACATGGATCCTAAATTATAATCTATGTAATTATAAATGATAAAATTTTTTATAATGTATATATACCCTTTTTAATGCGACTTTCCTACTGCCAACGTCCCCTTTTTTATCCGGTTTAGGAATCGGCAATGCACAAATATTAAACGAACTATGAAATCAGCATACGTAGAGATTGATAAAGTAAGAGTACTTGATATGGCATGGTCAAAGCTACCATTTACATACGTGGGTTATATTTTTAAGTTGTTTGACAGCCTAATTGGATACTCTTCTAAGTTCTTTCAGTTGAAGACTTTCATAATCATTTAAGAAAAATAAGAAGACGTTTGTAATATTTTTTTAGTATGGTTATGCATGCAAAGTGCTACCTGTTTAATTTTTAAATCACATAAAACACAATTGAGCTATTTTATTCCACACAATAATGACAACATTAAAAATCTGCAGATACTACAAGATAGGTTTTGGTTGGCATTATGTATTTGGTCACCTGATCAATATTGATTGCTTCAAATAATGTTTAAATTGATTGACAACACAAAACTATGCGCAACATGACAACTTTTTGCGCCAAGTCCTTCTAATTGATAATTTACAATTAATGCTACTTGATTGGATGAAGTGTAATTTAGATATCAGTATATAAAGACTTGTGATTTGAAGCAAAAATTAAGGTGGATATTAGAATAATACATAATCCAAACAAACAGGAGTCAGACTCGCTCAACTTGAAGTAAACTCTAAGCTTGACTCACGAGTTACTTTCATCAATTTTTTGATTTGGACGAACAAAAGGATATTATAAATAAATATACATTTCAATGTTAAGATTGAAAATCAACGTATAAATTACTTTGATTAGCTCTATAGCAGCAATCTAGCTAAATCATAAACAAGATAATGATTTTTAATAATTTTTATTACTTGTGGGAATCAAATAACTAAACCAACTATGAACTCTTGCCAATATGAAGACACCATACGGAGTTACACTAAGGAGAGCCATAAAGTGATGAGACTCGGTGAACTTTCATCTGCAGCAAAAATGAAGTATAGTTATTCTTTTTCTCCCCTGGTAGCAAAAAAGTATTAGGAATATTATGGATTTTAAATTAGAATCTATGTGACAAAGAATGATAAAATTTTGGATAGTCGTGCCCTTCCTAAAGTTAATACTCTTATCTGAGTTTAGGACATGTAATGCATAAGTATGGGTGGAGTTTTAGTCAAAATGAAGAATCAAAATTATAAATTATTAAGATTCTCAATGCATTTATATTTATCATCGAGCTACCTTTTGCGTATCACTGTGATGGAAGCCACCAGTGGAATTGCATGAAAAATCACCCCTTTTGATAAAATCATTATCTTTTACTATCTTTTCAAAAAACAATACAACTTTTTATAGAAAAATTGAAATTTTATTGATGGTTACGATGTAACTGAAATGTCCACCGGCCCAATTACAACTTAGATTAGATAGCTTTCGTACTTGCAGAGAAAAGGAAAAATACTTATGGTTAAATTAATCTTATTTTGTTTAATTCACTATGCCAACAACTCTGTTGTATGCTCTTGGAAGTTTTGTATTATTAATCTGACCAAAGCCACCACCAAACCCTTTTTCAAAGAGGACGGATCTAGCTGCCTAACAGATCAGCCCTCACTTATATATTATCCACCTAATAATTGTAAGGATTTTTCTTTCCTGTGGCTCTCAATTATTCTCTCATTTGGAATTCCTGTCTACCACTAATATTAGACATTGATCATTAATCTACGGCTCCAGTGTTTGTTTATAAACCAGCTATTGCTCAAGTTGGTACGACTCCACCAACTTTCCATACAAGTGGAATTTATTCCTACTCTTTTGGCCCACACACCAAACCTTCATATATATATACATAAAATAAGGAACATCGTCCTCAAGCTTTTTGTCCATTTTCTTGCGTCGGTGGATAAGACTAAGACCTCGTTCTTCGTTTTCTCCGACTACGCACATCTGTTCACACAATAGCTCTGAGTAATCTCCCATGCATTTCATGCATAAAATTACAATGTACAATTATGTATAATTATATGCACGATTCAAGTTCATGATATAGTTTTAAAATTCTTTAAATCAATATTTTAAGTAATATAAAACTTATATTTATTAATTTTAAATATCTAATGAGTAATATATACTACTGATATATAGTTTAATTAGTTATATAATTGATAATTTAATATAAATAGCTCAAAATAGATTTGGAGTCAATTTCACTCTATAGTATGCCGAGTCGAGTCCAAGTTAAGAGTTTTTAAATGATAATCCATGCGACCATTCAAGCTGTATAAGTTGAATTAATGATGTAAGATCTTGAACCTTTGTTTTCTTGTCCTTGGTTATGTATATATAACCTGGTTAGTAATCGGAACAATTTTATTTGGCAACTTGTATAATATTTTTCACCTTTTACATGCACCGTCCTATTTAATAATATTATAGGGTGATGGACAAAGTCAATCGTTATACTCAACATATGTTGTCACATTTTATAAGCAACTATAAATATGTAGTTTGGCGGAGCTTAGTTGTACTTCAACGCAATCGAAGATGGCACTTGAGATTACCACCAACGGCATTCTCAAACCCTTCCCCACATCCCCTCCCTCGCCCCCACAACAATGCCGTGGTAGCCCTCACAGTCTTTGACAAGGCGGCCTTCGACCTCCACGTCGCTGTCCTTTATGCCTACAGACCGCCGATGCCCTCGAACGAGGCCATGAAAGAGGGGCTGGCGAAGGCCCTGAACATTTCCCACCTAGCCGGCCGGCTCAGCACGGACGACCAAGGCCGACAGTGCATCCAACTCAATGGCGCCGGCATCCGTCTCATTGAGGCTGATGTACCCATGACCCTCGCCGAGCGGCTTCCCCTCGACCCGTCGCCCGAGCTGATGGATTTCCGGCCACCAATCGATGGTGTGAAAGAGTTGTTCCAAATTCAACTCAACCGGTTTGCATGTGGTGGTCTGGTAATAGGCCAGACCGCACATCACCGGGTATGTGATGGCCAATCTATGAGTGCATTTTTTGTAACATGGGCCAGGTTGGTCCGTGGCCTAAACATTGGACCCCTTCCATTCCATGATAGACCATCTATTGCAATCCCAAGAAACCCACCCATTTGTGAGTTCAACCATAGAGAAATTGAATTCAAGGGTCCTGATAACTTAAACCCATCATCTGACCCAAGTGCAAATATTGTCTCTTTATCATCAATTGACAACTTGGTGGTAACATTCCCCTCCAATTTCATAACCCAACTCAAATCAAACATTGCAAAAGACTGCCCGGGCCAGCGGTTCAGCACATTTGAGTGCCTCCTCACGCACCTATGGAAGAAGGTGACCTACGCCCGAGGGCTGGCCGGCGACGACACCACCCAAGTCCGAGTTGCTGTCAACGGCAGGACCCGTATGCGGCCGAGCGGTGCCGATGGAGTACTTTGGCAACATAGTTTTGTGGGCATACCCCAAACTCAAAGTGAAAGAACTCATTGAAATGAAATATGGAGATGTGGCCAAGGCCATACATGATGCAGTAGCCAACATAGATGAGAGGTATTTCCAATCATTTGTGGACTTTGGGGAGATGATGAAAGATGGGCATGAAGAGGATAAAAGTTTGGAGGCTACAGCAGCAGAGGTTGGGCAGTCTTTGAGCCCCAATATAGAGGTGGATAGCTGGTTGAGATTCCAATTTCATGAGCTTGATTTTGGTGGTGGAGGGCCCTGTGCTTTTCTCCCTCCCAATATGCCTGTGGAGGGGCTGCTAATTATGGTGCCCTCTAGCAAAGAAATCGGAGGTGTGGATGTTTACATGACTCTTTTCCCAGAATGTGTGCCCAAGTTTAAACATGTTTCTCATACATTGAGCTGATCAAGATAGCTTGTTTTTGTCTGCTCATGTTTCTTAAAGACAATTTTTTAGATCAATCATCTTATCTTTAGATGAACGTATTGTTCTATCTTGTTGTTGTGGATTGGTATGTTGTAAATGTAGATGTACAAGAGGCTTGCTTCATCTCAATTGATTGCTAACTACTTATCTCGTCACATCCCAACCTAAGACAATCAGATTTGCAATGGGAGCAATCTGATATGCCTTTCAAGTCATGTCTCAGAATGGGAAAAAAATTTATCAGAATGCTATCCAAAATGAAAATATGCTTTATCATGCATACTCCTCTTTTCTTGTAATGGCGACTCTTTCTCTATAATGTGGAAGCCCACTTTCTAAGGCCATCAATTATGAATTATTATTTAAAGCAATCTCTGAACTAACGACACATACATCCACCCATAGAAACGGATACAAACCAACCACTTCTTTTTGAAAGTTTTTTTGACGCGACATCCCGTTGATAACTCTCAAAGACCCAGTTTTAACATGTAAAAATAGTGGCGTCTGATGCGTCATTTCACTAAGACCTGAGGAAATTTTCTACTGCACAATTTATAATTACGTATGTAAGTTATATATTGTTTTTTGGATTCAGATTCATTGTATTTAATCTTAATAAGCAAATGCAACAGATAGTTTAACCAGGGCAAAACTTCTATATCCCATGCGACAAGATTTTGGTGAAAATTACTAGACATTCGTTTTCCCATTTACTATGAGAATTATGTAGTATATATATGTGGCTATTACATTTATTTGCGACAGTGTTTGTTGTGTTAGGTTGTTAACTTTTAATTTAATATTTATGAAGTTGTGATTTGGTGAATGGAGTCGTTGTGGACTTTTTGTCAACAATGGAAATGTGTGTTCATATATTCAAATTCTCTGATATATATATACTATCCAAATATCAACTAGAAAATGTAGTTAGATTCAGATTTTTAATTCAAGACCTTCCCCAACTAATACAAAGCTCACGCCCACTTTCCAACCACATGAACCACTTCATAATTTTCCTCTGAGAAGGGAAGAGAGAACAAAGACAAGGAGATCATAAGTCGTATTTGGAGACTAACATTTCTGATTGAATAAAGAGCAAATGGGGTGGGGTTTGGTAAGAAGGGATCTGTTAAGAAAAGAGAAGCCAACTAAAATGAAGATAACGGGAATGGAAAGGGTTAACTTTACTTCAAATTTTGACATTTCAACATTATTTATATATTTTTTTTAATAAATCTAGCAGTGGGAAAAAAAGATTCCTGTTTGATGAAGCATGAAATATGAAACATATGTTGGATTGAGTTATTTTCTTTCTAAATCTTGATTAGATGTGCAATATTATTCTCATGTCAATATGCCTCACGTATGACTCTTAGAAGCAATGAGAGGGTAAGATTTCAAGATAATAAAAGATAGGCTCACCTTGGATGGTATGAGATCATCCAAATTAGTTATATATTTAATATTTTTTTGTACAAGATCTAAAATATTGAGATATATTTAAATATTTTGAATTATATTAATCATTTTGAAAGATTAAATATTAGTGAAAATTTACTTATAGAACGTCAAATTGGGGTAGCCATTTTGAACCCACCAGTTTGCACCGGAATTAAATCATTATGGAGAAAAGTAGGCTATGATAATAGGTGCAATATTGTAAATCTTAACTTGTTTAATTATTTTTAACAATTCAAACCAATTAATGAGCAATTCAGAAGCCATTATGATCCAATTCAAATATAAGATAAAATGGAATATCACGAACTCATGGGCTGAGCAAATGAAATACCAACAATAAAATTTTTATGCACGTCAATAAATTGTAAGAGTACGAGAAAAAAAGGGTAAAACCTTGAGATAATACATTGTATGTTATATCCTACTATTACAATGAATATTTTCAAATAAACCTTCAAATAGGCTCAACTTATTTGTATGTTCTTGCTATTTTTCCCTTTACACAATGATCTAGCACCAAATAGTTATTTTACACTTAAAACACTTGCCCAAGATACATAACGAATGTCAAATTTACATTGAACTGGGACAGTTTAATTTTCTAATAAATTGATAGCCCAAGCCAATATTTTTAGTACATCATCATGACAAAGCTTACATCAAAAGAACATGATATAGGAGTAATAATCTAGAAAGTCTTCTGGCTAATATGACTAGATGACCCTATTCATTAAATATCCTCAAAAGTACTAAATGAGCATTCTCATCTACGTATACATAGTTTGTTGTATCTTATAGGATATACGACCTGATGGCCGATATATATATATATATATATATATATATATATATATATATATATATGGGATCCTAACAACTCCCGTTTTGAGTTCCTCACACCTAGAGAAACATAGATGTTTACCGGTACTATT
The DNA here is from genome assembly GCA_033002965.1 of Piper betle. NCBI lineage: Eukaryota > Viridiplantae > Streptophyta > Magnoliopsida > Piperales > Piperaceae > Piper > Piper betle. The sequence goes on along the minus strand of JAURVB010006737.1, from coordinate 2,405 downwards.
TGGTATAGCGCATGTCTGGACTAGTGGTTTAAAGGGTATTAAAGGCAACTGCTTGAGAGTACTTGGTCTTTGTGCTCAAGGCAAGTAGAATTATGGAGGCAAGGAGAGGGATTAGGATATATTAGTAGTCTCGAGGGACAAGAAAATGAAATGAGAAAATGTTGTGAGAAGCATCAGAAGTAGTAGAATAGTTAGTCCAGGATAATACCGGGTTTGCAGCCCAGTGGCTCCTTAGTAGATGCCCTTCAAAGAGTTCATGAAAAGTATATGAATGCTTTCTTTCATATGAGAGTTTGCTCTCATAGCCAATTTGATATTAGTTATATTTTTGGACCAGTAACACTCATTACTGAAGTGTTTTTATAAAGAGTGATGATGTGGTGGTATATGATGTATGCTGCAGTAGAAAGATTGCTAACAATGACATGTTAATAAATATGATTAAACATTGAATAAATACAACAAGTAATTCAAGACCCAGAATTAATGAGAAATGCCAATAGAATGCACAGGAGGGTTGAAACCCAAGCTCCAGAATTATTATATGACAAATTCGAAAGTTGTGTGAATAGAAAATGTATGATATATATATATATATATAACACACACACACACACACACACACACATGTTGATTTGACAGGGTGGCCCTTAATTACATTTTTATGGGAGACTCAATCCTTCTTATTTTCAAATATTATCGATTTTCATCGAAATTATTTGGTATGCGAATTGGTTGACATGTCATCCAGTAGTAGTGTGTTAGGCTTATTTTTGTGCATTTATCCATTTATAGTGATTGACATCTTCCATCTTGAGACGCTAAGAGTAGATCCACAAGAGTTGGGTTTGGGTTAAGCAACCTAACTGGGACCAATGACATTCCGGTTAGGTTCCCGAGCATAAACTGGATTTGGGGTGTTACCATTTTGGTATCAGAGAAAACTTTCGGTCGATTCAATTTGAATATATTTTTATATGTGATGTGTGTGCAAAGATTGCTCCAAGTGCAGTTGGCAGGTATATGTTTCTATTCTTATTGTCTTTGATTTACAGACTTCTCATCGATAGGTAGTGGGGCAGTATTTTCAAGATTGGATTAGTGAGTAGGGGTAATCATTGTAAGAACTTGAAGTACTCGGAATAGGATTCCATCGCCTCCCTCGCACAGACGAGCTAGCCCTAATCATGTTCACATCGAAACGGTGTCTAGCCGATCTAGAGCTGCACCACCGCCAAGAAATCTGAGTGAGCCAGGCTCAAAACCCACTGTAGGAGAAGCCGTCGTAGTGGAAGCTGTCATAGTGTTAGATGCCGTCAGATTGAAATAGAGGCTGTCATCCTATGGTTGGCAGAGGTACAAATGCAAATACAATAGAGTCGGGAGGAATTCCTTATAGAACTATGGCAAAGAGCTCTCACCCTAGCACGAGCAGAGAAAAGAATAACTGTGGATGACGAGGCACAAGGGGAGCCAACAGTTCCCATGGGCACTCTACTGCCGCCTCCTCCCCCACCGCTACATCAGGGGACCACTTCTACAACAATTCTACCAGTCATCCCACTTCAAGCAAGAAGGAGTATAAAGGGTAGGGTAGTGGACCTTGAAGAAATGACAGTGGACAGATAGGTGCCCAAGGGTTTGGTAATACTCTAGTAGGGGCAGTATTGCCATTTTTCGCAATTCAAGATTGGAGAAGGATCAAACAAATTGACAGGTGATAGAAATCTTGGATTGTGACAATATGAGCAGTTTGTGAAGAATGGAGGACACCCATTCACGAGAAAACTAGATGCAGAAGAAGCTTTCTTGTGGATTTCATCAGTTGTTGGTGTATTAGGAAGTATGGCATGTCTGATGGAGCACCGCGTACGGATTACTATGGGGATGTTACAGGATGAGCCTAAAATATGGTGGGATTTAATCATGGCCGCCACATTTATAGGCACTTAGATAGTGACCCATGGGTGTGGTCTAGTATGAAGCCCGATTTAGAGCATTGGAAGATTCGCACTAGCTTTATTGCCGATGGAACAACAAAGAGTTGAGCACTTTTATGAAGGTCTACACAATGAGATTCATCTAGTACTGATTGACAGAAGATTTGTCACTTTTGGGGATGTAGTGCGAACTGCAAGCAAACCTGAGTAAATCCTGGCTACCCGACCACACAGAGACTATGATCAGAGACAACAATATCCTCAACAATATCAAATGGATCAGGGGATACATTAGAGACGTTAGATAGATGCCATGACAGGATATGAACATACAGCATTAGATCAGAGAGGAATGAAGATAACACCACCAGTAGACTCGTCCACTTCAGCACCACCATGGGAAGTGAGGATGGACACAACCACAATTGCTGAAGCATTGGAAGACACAACAGACATAACAAGTAT
>JAURVB010006736.1:0-35982 GCA_033002965.1 Piper betle | reverse complement strand
CCTCTCTTGAGAATAAGCATCGTGTCAAAACAAACTATTCCGTTATACATTTCCATATTCTACCACAAGTCATGGTGAGCAAAATTGCATTCAGAAACTTCAATTCTAAGATCTGTGACATTTTCATTCTCATTATGTGTTGAAAAAAGCTTCACAACCAACTCATGCCAAAAGCTTTGCAAGTTCATCTACTCCCAAACTCCCGTGTCGCACTAGACCGTCACAGTCACTGCTGAAACTATCGTTTCTGAGCCTTCTAGAATGCCTTTTCTCAGAACTAGTCTGACTCGTCAATGGATGCGCAAATACAAGGCGAGCTTCCTCCTTGGGTTTATCTTGTTCTTTATTTTTGTTGGCTGGTAACTTCTCTGTTTTCTGTCTGAAAGTAGGCCCAGGAGGAGCAGTCTTTGCAAGATCAACAGACCTTTTATAAACAATATTAGCATCCATGAAATCACTTTGCTCCATAACAACAGCACACCCACTGTCTATGGCTCCTTGCAGAAGTAATAACAGCCCTTTAGCATGTATTTTGTTTGGTTGTGTACTTTTGTCAACATTATTTTCAGCCACAACATCAAAAACGATAGATGATGGAACTTCCCTCTGATCATCACTTATCCGAGTCATCTCATCAATTTTCGTACCATTAAAGTCACTCCCAGTAGTTTCTAACAATTGGTTGTCTCCTATTATATGTAAACCATCCTCGTTCCATTCTATGAAAGCATCGCTATTTGACACACTTGCATGAAGTTGTTCTTGTAAAGGTACTTTTGACACATTAGATTTGGCATCTATAATGTGATCGACATTCATGCCAACAACCCTCTCCGCTTGAGCTCCACAAGAATCCCCATTACTAATTCCCATAAATTGATTGTCTGTTCCATCTGTGTCAATATAAGGAAGAACCACATCCTGTTCTGAAATTGCATTTTCATTCGCCACAGCATCTGGTACGCTAATTGTACAAGCCTCATCTGCAGCCAAGGCAGACCTGGCTTTGGTACTTGTCAATTCTTGTGTTTCAAGACCATCATATGTCTCACTCTCATCTAATAAGCTAAAAACTACACCATTCGCCGTGGAATGTGTAGAGTCCTTGGTCATAGGTAGTGAAGATTTCCAATCTCGTCCTCTCCACATGAGTATATGCTCTTGTTCAAAGGAGATCAAGACACATGGGACTAGATCCTGCCAATTTAAAGATATTCAAATGCTTGTTTTTAAAAAAATAAAAAAATAAAAAATAGTTCAATCAGCAAACGACAGCCAAAAATCAGGTAACCTCAAACCTTCAGCTTGGCTCCTATCTTCTTGTAATCACTCTTGTTCATCCCTTGGCAATTGATCCGCACCAATTCACACTCTTCAAAAGCTTCTCTAACATTATTTACAAGGCTGCAGTAGACACCATTTTCCCTGTTACCCAAGAGAAGTACTTAGAAAATACCTAAAATCCATTCTAACCAACAATAAGTTGCACCATTCAGAACGCCACTCGATCACAACTAAGAATAAATGTTAATTTGGGAAAGTAGGACTATGATAAACAAAAGAACATACCAAGTTTACATATTACTGGCAGTTTCCTTCCCTTACTGCGCATTTCAGTTGCCTCTTCCAGGGTCAGCCCCTCTGGAACCCGTTGCACAAGCCTTGGGTACACCGGTGCTGCAGGCTTCCAGAGCATAAGAGGATATTTGGGACGTGTCTTGTAATTATAATTTCGACCACGAAACAAAAATATCACCCCTCCTTTGCTGTAAATAATTTTTCCACCAGTTTTATCCTGAAAAAAGGTCAACCATTGTGGCATACACTTTGAGAAGATACCTACAGGAAATAGTTAAAAGAAAAAATAACTCACAAAAATGGAAGTGAACTTCAAAGCACCTATTTAGTTTAATAAATAACTTGTGTTATAGGAAATATAGTCATCATCACAGATTCATCGTCAACTCCATCATTACAGCCCATCCGGTAAAGTATCCAGCAGATATTGAGAAGAACAGATGCCAGATGCAGCATATGCACTTTCATATGGCTGAACCGGAAAAGGTATCTCATGTCAAGATATGTTCATAAGATCCTAGATGGCTGCAACATGCTGCTTATTTGTTCTTTTTCTCAACAATAATGCATGTTCATGTGGCTAAACACACCAAGTCTTAGCCATTCAAAAGGAAAAGAATTTAAGCATGTCGGTGCTTTCAATGCAATTCAAAAGTCATGTAATTCAACCATTGTAGTGCAGACCTAGTTAAATCCAATGAGCATTCTAGATTAGGGTCTACATACTGTACATTAAAACAGAGTTTGCAATTAGTGGTGCCACTAAATATATAGGCTTGAACTAAAAGGTAGTCAATCGTGTCAATAAAGAAAAACCTTTAAAGGTTCCAACCTCTAATTGTTGACGAACATTGTCCATATCAACTGTGCAAACTCCTTTGCATTTAATCTTACATACTCTGCGCCTTTTCCAAAGAGCATGAATGTTATCCAGCATGTTGTGTGTCAATCCATCCCTTCCTGCAGAAGAAATGTAGTTATAATTCAACCTCGACGTAAACAATTAAACTAGAGGGGTTAAATAGACTTGAAGCCTCAAGGCATGGAATGGTAAAATGAATACTTAAATTGAATGCCAAAGACACTAATTTTGTTAAGATCACATTTCCAGTGAAAGCAACTTCAATCGGATGCAATACGTGTTTTATAAAACATTTCAAAGAAAAATAGAGCAATTAGTACATAAACAATCAAGCATGTTCAAGCCCCGGCTTTTTAACATATATGACACCAAGTTCAATTTGAAGTTCGAAACTGGACTTTTTGCGACAAACAAAATGAAATTGAAAGCAATGGTATGCTTTGAATTGCAAATTTACCCATATTCAACTGCCTTCGTATCTTTAGAGATGCCTGAACTAAGTCAGTGATCTCATCCTTGGTAAGCGGCTCCCCAAGAATCTCCTCCCTCGACATCACATACCTGGGTCCAGAACCGGCCAAGAACGGCCCCGGCGCCTGCACTGGCTTCACCCCCTTCTTGTGAGGCGGCGGCAGCCGGAACGAGTCGAACTCGGGGAGTAGCTTCTTCGTCCCCGGCAGTGGCCTCCGACCCGTCCACGGCCTCGGCATCGTCACGGGCCCGAACGGCGTCACCGGCGGCTCCCGCAGCTTCAAAGGCCTCACCTTGGGCGTCTCCGTGTAGCTGTACTGGAACTCGAACGGCGCATTGGGCACCCGGTACGACACGCCAGAGTCTCCCACGGAGACCTCCGGTGCCGTCGCGGGCCGGTCGAAAACCCTGGGAAGCGGGCGAAAGGCCGGGTGGGAGGGGGTTAGGGTCTTGGATTTGGGGCGTTTGGAGTACTTGGAGGCCCGGCCGGGGATGGAGGAGCGAGAGGGGGAGGAGGGAGTGCCGGCGGACTTGGGGGAGGAAGGGGGCGGGGAGGGGTGGCGGTCGGCGTCGGCGTCGTCGGTGATGGCGATGGCAGAGCGGAAGCGTCGCTCGCGGCGGATGTCGTCCTCGATTTCCTTCTGGGGGCGGAGGCGGCGGGCGAGGTCGCGGGCGGGGGCGTTGTTCCAGCGGGAGAAGCGGAGAGCGGTGGGGGGCGGCGGGTGGGGGAGGGCGGCGCCGGCAAGAAGACGGGTACGGCGGAGATGGCGGCCGCGGCGGATTGAAACGCCATCGACAGGACCGGCGGTGGAGAAGCGCCGAAGGGAAACGACTCGGCCTCGTCGACTCACATTTGCTTATCCCATATGGAATTGTTTAATGAATAATGAGTAAATAAGATTTGAGCACCAATTAAATGCTTTCTAATAATAATATTAAAAATTAATAATTATTAAATATATTAGTTATACACGTCTTAATATTAATTTGAGTTACTAATTGAGCAAGCATGCTAGTGAATATTTAGTATTCGGCTCGGCTTGGCTCGACTTAAAACTCGAACTCGAACTCGACTCATACTTCGACTCAAACTCGAACTCGGCTCGATAAATAATATAATAATATAGTTTTTATATTATATATATATATATATACATATATATATACACACACAATATAATAATAAAGAAGAGTGATAATTGAGATGATAAGTATTTACCTTGATGACCTCAAGTTGTGAGTTTAATTCACATTGGCCTCGTTTTTAAAGTGATACTTTTGACTTTTAATCAAGTCAGTTTCGAGCTCACGAACAAGCTGGTTCAAACTTGGAAAAATTAAATAGTTTAAGTGTATTCGAGCTCGAACACATAAAAGATATTCAAATTGAACTCTAGCATGTATGTTCAAAATTCGTTTGATCTCGAATCGAGTTCGAACGAGTTTCTAACTATTTGACCCTAGTTCGAACACAAATTGATGCTCCACTCGCTTGCTCGATTAGCACCCTAACGATAATAGTCTTAAAACAAATAAAGGTTCTACGACTTACAACTTATTATTCATTGTTGGATAGCCCATTGATTTTGGATTAGAAATGAGTTTCTTTTCTTTTTTAAAAAGAAAGAAATAAATCTATTGGGTTCAAAACTTCATATCTATTTGATTTTGAGATTTGAGTTCGAATTTATTACAAATATTTTGTATTGTAAAAAAATTATATATATATAGGGGTTGGGTAACTTCCTGGGGTCGACCCCAGGAAAATATCTGGACCGTCCGATCATAAGGACGGTTCAGATCCTTTCCTCTCAAAACCCTAACCCCTCCCCTCCTCCCATGCGCCACCGCCGCCGGGCCGCTGTCGCTGCCGCCGCTGCGAGCCCGCCCTCCGCCACCGTCGCTCGCCGTCGCCACCGTCGCTCGCTGCCGTCCGCAGGAGTGGGCGCGGCAAGGAGGAACGGCGGCGGCGCGTCGGGCCCGTTGTCGCCGCTTTGCCGCACCCCCCCGCCGCCACCGTGGCTCGCCGCCGCCTCCTCGTGCCCCCACGCTAGGGACCCTCGCACCCCCGTCCGCGGGCGTGGACGCGGCAAGGAGGAACGGCGGCGGCATGTCGGGCCCGTGGCGGCGGCGCATGGGAGGAGGGGATGGGTTAGGGTTTTGAGAGGAAGAGATCTGGACCGTCCTTATGATCGGACGATCCAGATTTGGGGCGACCCCAGGAAAAATTTCTTGGGGTCGCCCCCAGGTTACCCAACCCCATATATATATATAATAGTTCTTATATTCTTCCCCTCCCCTCGCGACCTCGACCAACAGATTTGGTCAGAATTGACCTGTTGCCAGCAACCAATTCCAGCCAACCCCCTCTACCCTCTCTCCTCTCTACACCCTCCCTCGTTCTTCATTCTTATACCTCTATGTTTCCCTTTCTCCTCCTTTCTTCCCCCAAGTGAGGTATTTTGTTTTTTCCTTTCAATCTTTCTCAATGTTATCTTCTTTCAAGTGAGATTTGCAATACAAGCTAATGACCACCTCTCAATGCTCCTTATTACTTCTATGCTTGGAGGTTGTTAAATTCTTTCTTGAGATTCAGTTCGAGGCTTTTTCCACCTAGCCTGGGCCGTATCTCCTCTTGACGGTGGCTTAAGATCTCCAAAATTTAGTAGGGGGTTCTATGGGAGTGTTGTTGAAGGTCACCAAAGGCAGTAATTCCTTTGTTTGACCCCTGCTTGCGGGATGATCATCTTTTCGATTTGTTTGTATTGTTTATATAGATTTGTTGGATGATTAACATGTGGATGTTTTGGATTGGATACTTTTATTTTTACGTCTTTGGTTTTCTACAGGATGTTTGTAACATCTCGCGGAGCGAACCAAATCTAACCGATAAATTTTGAGATACAAATTCATAACCTATTAAAACGGAGAACTGACTCAATAAGAACCTAACCATTTAATGTGTCAAAAGAAAGAAAGGAAGGAATCTAATATGCATACAACACCACAATGTATGTAAGAAACTTAAATAAAACATCCTAGAAGAGTCAAGTTTATAAAGGAGACTAAGTATTTCGTGAAAATTAGGTAGAATATCTCTTGTAAATTGGACAATAAAAAAGTTAAATAATCTATGTAATTATTATTTATTCACAAAATAATTTTAAAAACATTTCATTATATCATTTAACATTCACATAACACTTTTAACATATTATGCCACATTTTCATATCATTTTCTTTATGTATAGCACAAATTTTGCATTCATTAGGTTATGGGTTTGTTTGGTCTTCACATAGACCATTCTTCTAAAATTACAATAATCACAAAATGTAAAACTCGTGACCTGAGTTAGGGTTTTATACTTGTAAATCGGTCGGTTCAATTATCAACTTGAGTCGAGTTACTTTCTAAACAAGTGCATTGAGCCGAGGTCGGCAGTGGATATGAGCCATGAAGGTCATGCGTACACAAATATATGATAATAATGTCAGTAACATAGAAGGAAAAATAAGTTATTAAAATATACGATAGTATGCCAATTTATTTATTTTTATTTTATATAGTGAATAGTAAAAAAAATTTTAGGTCGTTTATCATATTAGAATGCGTTAGGTAGTATTTTTTGGTGGGTTAGTAGACTTAGAACATGTTCGTCAACGTAGAACATATCATTCAACTTATAACATAGGCATCCCCTGGCTAAATTTTATTGGGAGAAGACGCACTGGTGGGACATGACTGCACTGCCCATAAGGCCGAGCGGCCAGATTTGACTTAGGTCAGTCATGCCTTGCTGCCATGCAATAGCCGCCAGCGCAGTTGGGGAAGGAGGCGTTAAATTTTTTTTTAAAAAAGATTGTATATGGACAACTGTATAAAACTTTTATAGGTATATATATATATATATATATATATATATATATATATAGAGAGAGAAAAGATCGCTGCCTGGCTATTGCAATGCAGGTAGCACACCTAATTGATGGCAGTTGGATCGAAATCCAGCGGCCATCAATCATTTAACATTCCTCCCCCCTTCCCTCCCCTGCTTTCCCGCCGCCCCCTATCACGTACAGTGTGCCCCCCGTCCCCGCCTGCTGCCGCGCCCACTCCCGCCGTCGCAACCCCGCCCCTACCGTCCCCGTCCCCCCCCCACCCCCACGCATTCCCTGCCCCCGTCCCCGCCCGCAGCAGCGACCCCCCTGGAGGCCGCTTACGGCGTGACAAAACAAAGGGGGAGGGAGGGGGGGAGAGGAAAGGGCGATGGCAATTTCATAATAAAAACTTAACTCGCTCCCGACTCTATTCAAAATTTTAAAAATAAAATACCATAAAATAAAAATTTGACTCGCTTCCAACTCGAGTCAATAGTACTAAATAATTTTTTTAAATAAAATAATTTCGTATAAAAACTTGACTCACTCCCGACTCGAGTCAATATTACAATATAAATTTAAAAATAAAATACTATAAAATAAAAACTTGACTTGTTTTCGATTCGAGTCAATATTATAAAATAAATTTTAAAAAATAAAATAATTTGTAATAAAAAATTGACTCGCTCCCGATTCGAGTCAATATTACAAAATAAAGTTTTTATATTTATTTCGTAATATTGACTGGAGTTAGGAGTGAGTCAAATTTTTATTATATTTATTTTGTAATATTGACTCGAGTCGAGAGTGAGTCAAGTTTTTATTACGAAATTATTTTATTTTAAAAATTTTTTTATTTAGTAATATTGACTAGAGTCAGAAGCGAGTCAAGTTTTTATTTTATGATATTTTATTTTTAAAATTTTTTAAAAATTTATTTCGTAATATTGACTCGAATCGGGCGTGAGTCAAATTTTTATTACAAAATTACCATTGCCCTTTCCTTCTCACTCCCCCCCCTCCCTTTGTTTTGTCACGCTGCCACCTGCCGCCAGGGGGGCCGCAAGGGGACATCGGCGCTTGGGGGTGCGGTGAGGTGGGCAAGGGCAGGGACTGCGGAGAAGGTCGCCCGGGGGGGCACACTATAAGCGGAAAGGGGCGGTGGGAAAGCAAGTGGGAAGGGGGACGTTAAATGATTGATGTCCACTAGATTTTGATCCAACAGCCATCCATCAGGTGGCTGCCTGCATTGCAAAAGCCCAACAGCGCACCTTAGATCTTCTCTCTCTCTCTATATATATATATATGGTAAAGATTTCATGAGCCAGAGGCAGGAAATCTTACCTGCACCAATCTTTCATCTTGGCCGTCTGTTCATCAGGATGGCCTGGATCAAAATACCTATAATAAACCCTTCCTGACCTTTGGTGCCTCCCACCACCCTCCTCCCACCGCCTCTCCACACCTCTGCCGCCTCTCACCGCCTGCCTTGCACCCTGTGCGCCGCCACCGGCCGCCCATGGCCCCAAGCCTATCCAAGCCTCTGCCGCCTCTGCAAACTGCCTCCTCCTCCTCCTCCCACCGCCTCCACACCTCTCACTGCCTGCCCTGCACCCCCTACACCGCCGCCGGTAGTCCACAGCCCTGAGCAGGTGCGGTGGCTTGCACAAAAGACGACAGGAGGAGTCGGATGTGTTGTACAAATCAAATGAAAGCTAGTGGTTGATTATCTCAAGGCTCTCAGAATGCTTTGTACTTGTGAAGTATGAATAACTTATAGAGTGATTTTCCCATACTTGCGACCTAGAGGAGCTGTGTATTTGAAGATATGGATATAGTGTATTGCAACTTGACTTAATGCTTCTGTCACATAAATATTAAACTTTTTTGGCATTTGGTTGCAGTCCTCTCATGTTCAAGTTTTTTATTTATTGAAGAAGATAATATTGCATTGAAGCAACATAATGAAAATTAAACCTACAATTACATTTTTTTATTTTCTTGTTCCAAGTTCTACATCGAGGAGTTACATTCAAAGAGGGACAATATTTGCCACTGCAGGTGCAAAGTAGAAGTTTCCAACCAAAACCGAAAAGGAAAATGAACAATAGGTTCTTCAGGTGAAAATTTTAGAAGTGGTCTTGAATGGATAGAGTGGATCATTTGGCCGGCTATGTAGTCATGGGGAGCTGATCCATAGATTTGAACCATGTTCTAGCGAGCTTGCTAGTGAATCCATAGTCTCCAAAGAGTACATCAGCCAAACCTTGTCCTTCAGTTCCTGGCAGCCAAGCAGCAACAATGACATCCATCTTCGACACATAAGGTTCTATCACAAGAGGGCGGCTGGAGATGATCACGACAACACATTTGAAAGCACTGCAAACATTTGAGGGTAGCAACAGTTCTATCCACTTGGGTCATTTGACCAATCTTCTCTGCAAGGGTCATCCTCTTCACTAGATCTCTAATCCTAACACCAATAGGTTGCTTGGGATCTTTGTACTTCAAAGATGCTGCTTCTCCAAATGATGCCCAAAGAACTAACAACAACAATCCCAGCAAAAATGCTTTTGGAGTCCCCATTTGGATCCAACCTCGGGGGTCTTATCTCTACTAATAATTGCCAGTTTTAAAAGCACAGAAAACAAAAACCAATCATTCATGTTGTTACAACTATTGAATGCACTCAGCTGATATAATGACGAGTAGAGATCATTCAAGAACCAATTCACAACTCAGATCTAATACGAGCAAGAATAATTACAGACCAATCTTTTGACATTAAAGACAAGCAGTAACACACCACAACCATGCATTACATGATATTAAAAACTCTAAAAAAAGTCCCCGACTCCCAAAATAAAAACCAAGAAAATGAAGAAAATGGTTGCATTCGACAGGTAATCAATTCTTATCAAGTTCTTAAAGAATGATTGACTAGAAAGTCAGATCTTCCCACACTAAGCACAACACAGTCTATCACATACTGCATTATACTTCAAACCAAAACAAAACCACATCAGAGCAAAAAAGAATAAAAAGAAACATATTGAATCCATCACAAGCATAGTACACCATTCAAAAAGAATTAATCAAAAACCACAATAAAGAAGGAATCTTTACCATAAACATGAAGCACAAACAACCACCAACATGAATAACATGCAACGCAACAGGCAAGACGGACAAACAGCCACAAATCCATCAAGAACTCCTTCAAAAAGCTGAGTACCCACGCCACCCAGAAGCTAGAAGAGAGTTAAAACCACACAAACAATGCCCATCAAAGAGCACAAATCCACCACATCCAGATGCCAGAAGAGAGTAAAAGCCACACAAACACGGAGAATCTAAAATTTTACAGTAGAATCTAAAATTTTACACAACTATCACATGATCCAACACATAAATGATAGAATTGAAAGAATGGTCTATATTAGAATTAAAATAAATTCATCTTGGTATCCATAAATGATCATGTCCAATTTTAAAAAATACTGTAGAATTGGAAACACTTTCCTTTTAATTTATGTTTAGCAATGAAAATTTTCAGCCATACTTCTATTGACTCTTGATGGAATTGAACCATCATCTTCTTAGAAGCTTTGCTAATAAGCTACCAAGGGGCTCTACCATGTTTGAGCTAAAGAGTCATAATTTGCAAATACATATTGTATTTAACTTGGCAAGGCAAAAAATATTTGAAAGGCACAAGTACTAACATCTAATATCAAGCACAATGTGAATATAACAATTAAGAATAAAACAATAAAAAAGTTCTTTAACACTACCATTGACAAAATTAGAACTTGCCGTAAGTGTACATATAAAAAATCAACAATTTCAGACACCACGAATAAAAAATTGCCGAAACAAAACATCAAGTAGTAAATAATGGTGGAAGTTCACCTCCCCTTCCCATCTATAATCAATAAGCAATTGACGACCAAAACCTGCTAACGACACTTATTAAAAAATCAAATGATCTTCCATTACACACAAGCAGCTTCCCAATATATTCAAGTAACAAAACCAGCTCAACTATCAAACATTACAAACAGCAACCCGCCAAAATATGATCTGAACAGAACACAAATTGCATTAAACAATGATTATACTAACAAATCCTCCCAAATGCAAATTTGCCGACAACACATTCCAAATACAGGCAACAAAAAACTTAGCCTAGCAAATTGCAAACAAATCTACTAAACATCAACCCAATTGCACAACATATTTCAGATCATAATACTCACATTCGGCCAAATTACACCCAAAAAATGCATATTTTCACATACAAATGATCAAGAATGACAACCTCAACAAAGGTAGGAAGGAGAGGTGGAACAACTAGATTGCAGGGAGGTGGAAGGGCTGACAGCGGAGAAGTAGAATGGACTGATGGAGGGGCCAATGAACAAGAAGGTCGAAGGGGCCAATGACTAGGAGGTTGTTGTCGCTGATTGTGGAATGAGGCGAAGGCTCGATGGCGTGGGTCACTTGAGGGATGGGACGGCGCCCGACGACAGTAGCAACCCACTAAGATGACGACGGGGAACGGAACGGCGCCGGGGGCAGAACGGCACCGGGGGCTGGACGGCGCTGGATGACGGTGGCGACCCACCAAGAGGGCGACGGGGGATGGGACGACGGTGGGGGACAGACGGCGCCGGCAAGCGGGACGGCGCCAGGGGAGACTGGTCGGCAGCGCGGTGACGACGGCGATTTTGAAGTCGTGGCGGGTGAACTTAAGGTTGAAAAATTTTTTGGGAGTTAAATAAAGGCTTTCTAATCTAGATCGTTGGATCTAATCGAACGGTTTTGGAAAAAGTTTGTTGCAAAGTTCCCTATCTGCCTCTTGCTCACCCAAACGCTTATCATGTATATATATATATATAGAAAGATAGTGTTATGCGTTGCATTAAAATACAGTGCATAGGCAGCGTATTTTGTAACGACCCAGCCCAAAGTGCAACGTAATGGGCTAAGTCATTTCTTTAAAATAGGTACCCCGGAAGTTAAAGATCTATAGTTCATTCTCACTTATAAACATGATCTTCTCCCAGTAGGTATTAGATGTGGGACTAGGTTGAGGGATCTCACAATCCACCCACCTTAGGGAATTTCGTCCCCGAAATACCTATTCTTGGCCCGTTGCTAGCCCCAGCCCACGACCTTTCTGGCCCGTGACCGGCAGCCTAGCCAACGTTTCTAATCCAGCCCACCATCTAACACGAAACCAGGTCGACTCTGATACCATTTGTAATGACCCAGCCCAAAGTGCAACGTAATGGGCTAAGTCATTTCTTTAAAGATCTATAGTCCATTCTCACTTATAAACAGGATCTTCTCCCTGTAGGTATTAGATGTGGGACTAGGTTGAGGGATCTCACATATTTGATTGTGGCAGCAGGATCCAAATCTAGCGGTCCACAATCAAAATACCCCCAGTCGTTGCTTTATCGCCCTCCGCCCGCTGTGCGTGAGCCCGCCCCCTATCCCCACTACCTTCTTGGCCCCTGCCCCACCCCTTGCTGCTTGCCTCCCCCGCCCACAATCCCGCCCCCTGCCACCACCAGCTTCCTGCCCCCCGCCCTGGGATGACCTCCACCGGCCTCCAGCCGCCCAGGGACGACCTCCGCCGCGGCGCCCCCCATGCCTGCGGCCACCTGCCACCACCCCCTAGCCACCGCCCACCGCCGCGGCCAAGCCTGCCCCAGCCATCGACCACCACCACCACCCCCGCCACCACTCGCAACCACAGGACTCGAGTCATTAAAAATTGACTCGATCTTAACTCAAGTCAAGTAAATAAAAAATAGACTAGGTCCTGACTCGAATTAAGTAAATAAAAAATTGACTCAGTCCATACTCGAATCAATAAAAACTTGACTCGATCTCCACTCGAGTCAAGTAAATAAAAAATTGAGTCGGTCCTGACTCGAATCAAGTAAATAAAGAATAGACTTGGTCCCGACTCGAATCAAATAAATAAAAAATTGACTCAGTCCATACTCGAATCAATAAAAACTTGACTCGGTCTCGACTTGAGTTAAGTAAATAAAAAATTGACTCGATCCCAACTCAAATCAAGTAAATAAAAAATTAACTCGGCACGTGTCAATAAAAACTTGACTCGATTTAGTCTCAAGTCAATAAAAACTTGACTCGGTGTAGACTCAAGTCAATAAAAACTTGACTGGGTCTCGCCTCGTGCCAATAATGAGTCTTAACTCGGTAAATGGTTGTAAAATTATTTATGCAATCAACTTTAAAAAAAATGCCATCCGCTTATATATACATCAAAAACAAAACACAGGAAATCCATCTCATTTAACTTTCTTCCACATGATGAATACAAGTACAAACTTACAAGTTACAAAATTGTGAAGTTTGATTAATACCAATAACAATTCATGAATATGAGTTACAAATTTAGAGCTATGATTAAAGAATGAAGTTTTGTTGCAATCACCATGATGCTATAATAGCATAAATAATTGACTCGAGTCGAGACCAAGTCAAGTTTTTATTTATTTGAGTATGGACTGAATCAATTTTTTATTTACTTGATTCGAGTCAGGACCGAGTCTATTTTTTATTTACTTGATTCGAGTCGAGATGAAGTCAATTTTTTATTTACTTGACTCGAGTCGAGACCGAGTCAAGTTTTTATTGATTCGAATCGGGACACAATCAATTTTTTATTTACTTGATTCGAGTCGGGACAAAGTCAATTTTTTATTTACTTGACTCGAGTTGAGACCGAGTCAAGTTTTTATTGATTCGAGTATGGACTGAGTCAATTTTTTATTTACTTGATTTGATTCAGGACCGAGTCTATTTTTTATTTACTTGATTTGAGTCGGGACTGAGTCAATTTTTTATTTACTTGACTCGAGTAAAGACCGAGTCAAGTTTTTATTTATTCGAGTATAGACTGAGTCAATTTTTTATTTATTTGATTCAAGTCGAGACCAATCTAATTTTTTATTTACTTGACTCGAGTTGAGACCGACTCAATTTTTTATTAACTTGAGTTAGGCCCAGCCTTGGCCGCAAGTAGTAGCGGGGGTGGTGGTGGTCTACGGCTGGGGGGCCTGGCCGTGGCGGTGGGCGGTGGCCGTGGCAGAGGTCATTGCAGGGGGCAGCTGGGAGGGGCCGCTGCGGCGAGTGGAGGGCCGTGGTAGAAGTCGTCCTGAGGTGGTAGGGGTCGGGAAGCCGGTGGTGGTGGGGGCAAGGGGCCCAGAGGCGGCGGGGCAGGCTTACACACGGTGGGCGGGGGGCGGGAAAGCAATGACCGGGGTATTCAGCGGCCACAATCAAATATCCGGCGTATGTGCTGCACGGCATCTATATATAATGATATTAAATTATTGCAAGCTTGTCCCAAAGCTGTTTTTCACGTGCTCGTTTTTAAGTTGTCTCATGTCGAATAAAAAGGATTGTTTTGAAACAGCAAAAATGGCCAGCTGAGTCCCCACCACTCGAACACAATCACTAACTCCTAGTGTGGCGACAAGGAGGTCGCCGGAAATCGGAGACCATCATCATCCTCAAAACCAAGCTCTTCTCTCCACCCTCTTCCCCGCCGCCTCCACAAGCTTGCCGGTACTCCCTCCTCCTCTTCTTCTTCTTCTTCTTCTTGTTCTTCTTTTTATTCTTTCTTTACCTGATCAAACACTATCTTCTAATCATTCGATAACTGCTTTTATCCCTTGTAATGATTGATCTTCTTTTTCTTTTATTGACTTTATTACGTTACTGTTTTTTATTGGGTTTCAAGACTTGCATGTTGCCCAGATGAGGGTCCGCTCTGTTTAGTGATTTGTTCATGCTCTAGGCCATTTTTGCTACTTCTGTTGAGCGTTTCGCTTGTGCACGTGCCCGGGAACATTTGTGGATTCCAATCATGATCTGCTTCATCTTGAAGTTTGCTCACTAGCTCAGACTTGTGAAACATTTTCTGACGTTCGTGGTTCTTACTTCTTCATATGAGTTTGTTTCTCAAACTTCCACTTTGATTAAGGAGGTTTAGTGTGTACATGCTGGGATTCTCGCCGGCTAATTCTATTTCTTAATTTGACCTTTTGTTTTTAAGTTCAATATCTTGATTAGCTTTGGGTCACATTTGTCAAAAATATTTCTTGAAACCAGTATTGTCAAAAGATTGCTGATATTCGTCGTTGAAACTGGGAAAAGAAAGTATGAATTATTGAGGATTGGGATATGCTCACGATTAATCCGACGTTCACTTTTCTTCTTATTTCGGTAGTCATCTCTAGTTCCTTGCAGTACCTTACAATATTTTTTTGTCTGTGGTAGTTGCCACGAATTTCTTACATTTTTTTGTGCAGGTGTGAGAGGCTTGCAATGAGCATATCTTTTGCGTCTGGTTGAGTAATCTGTTCTTGCCTATTAGATCCTTATGAAATGGAATACTTTACTCGGTGGAAGAATATACGCCATAAGGAACTCAAGAGACTAGTTCTAACTGTGGGAATAATTGCTTGTTTTATCTTGCTGTTTCACTCTGTCCTACTTTCATACAGAACTGCAGTTTTGTCGACTTCAGTAAGTGAAAGTTTGTCTCCTAGTCCTGTAGAAGATGTAGGAGTTTCAACTTCAAAAGGATTCATCACTTCAACTGATTCATCAACACTTTCGGTTGCAACTGATGAAAGAATTAAGGTTGGGAAGGAATCGAAAGCAGGGCATGAAAATGGAATAAAAGACAAGGATCTGAACATAGCACATGACCGTGAAGGAAGCACCAAAGGAGACAAAGAGGATGAGATCGACCTTGATGAGGATGTCGTAATAGATGATAATGTTTTAGATGGGAAAGATATTGAATTGACTGATAATTTTACATTAGGAAGCACAGAAGAATCAAAAAATGAGTCAACATTTGAAGGTGTCTCAAACTCAGAAAAGAAAAATTCTAGACAGAGCTTTCTACCAGGACAAGAAGGTCTATCACATGGGAAGATTCAGAAAGCTAAAAGGGGGACTTAGGTTCAACAAATGTTGCACCTCCCACCAACAATGATAGGAATGTTGACTTAGACAAAAGTGTGAATGTGCAATCAGGTGGCCTGATCTCCCCTCCACCTATATTGGAAACCACCAACCAGTCGGTAGAAACGTTGCCTGGCGGAGAAAAAGCCGGAGGAGTGGACGATGATTCTGCCCAACAACATGAAAACATGACAGTGCATTTAATCACACCCAAAAAGAAAGAGAGGTCAAGGTCACGACCAATAACTACCATATCAGAGATGAATCATATGTTGCAGAGAAGCCACATTACCTTCAGCTTGGTATTTGTTTTGAATATATCATTTTATTACTAGAATATATTGCTGTTAAAATATTGGATCAACGCGAATTTAATTTTTGTTTGCTAATTAGAAAAAACGACACCTTTCAAATCGAGACCGGGAGCTTTTGTCTGCAAGATCTCAGATTGAGAATGCTCCAGTTGTTGATGATTATTGGGATCTCCATCCTCCACTTTTTCGAAATTTTTCAAGATTTAAAAAGTAAGTATATGGAACCTTAATACAAACATATATAAAATGGGGAAGTTAATTTTTCCATCTACCAATTTGTGCTGAATTTTCTTTTTTGAGAATTATTGGTTGTTTAGGCTGGAATCTTTGGTTCACTGGTCCGACATTTGGAACACAGATTTGTGATTGTACAACTTTAAAATAGTATTCATTATCTCATATAAAGCATCATATGTACCATTTATTTAAAATTTTGCAGCTTTTTTATGGAGAAAACAGAAGGCAGTTAAAGGTGGAAAATTTATACAGCCACTTTGAAGTAGAGTAAAATCAACTGTGAGGTGGAGAATACATTGAATGTTGTTATCAAGCAAATCAGTCACCCCAACCTCCTCGTTTTGTCATCTAGTTTTTGTTTGTAGATGTTCGATAATTTATCTTACATGGATGACATGACTGGCGGTTTTGATTGGGTGTTGGGGACGATAATGTCAGTTCTTAGTCTGTTATATTGAATGATTAGGTCTGACTTTGATGTTCAAATTATGTAACTGAAAGTGTGTTTTTTTCATCATTTATCTTTGAATGGGTGGGCATAAATATGATTGGTTTAATATGTGACTTGTTGTACAGAAGCTATGAATTGATGGAACGCATTCTCAAGGTTTATGTCTATAAGGATGGAGAAAGACCAATATTCCATACGCCCATACTCAAGGGAATATATGCTTCCGAGGGATGGTTTCTTAAGCTGATGGGGAGAAACAAACATTACACTGTGAGGGATCATAGAAAAGCTCATCTATTTTACCTGCCTTTTAGTTCTCGCTTACTCGAATTTGCATTCTCTAAGCGTGGACTCAGAAAGCAGGAAATGGCTGCTCGTTTGCTTGACTATGTGAACACAATTTCTAGAAAGTATCCCTTCTGGAACAGAACGAGAGGCACCGACCATTTTCTGGCTGCATGCCATGATTGGGTATTCTTTTGTATATTAAATATCGCTTTATTATTGAAGAAGAAAAACATAACTTTAAAGTTCTTGTATTAACTAAGTTTGTGAGTTGTGTCTTCTGGGTTAATTTGAGTTTTTGGATCATGATTCTCAGGCACCATATGAGACAACACCCCATCTACTCACTACCATTAGAGCCCTCTGCAATGCTGATGTCTCTGAAGGTTTTGAGTTAGGGAAAGATGTCTCTCTTCCAGAAACATATGTCCGCTCTGCTCGAAACCCACTCAAAGATCTTGGAGGAAACGCTGCTACTAAGAGGCCTTATCTTGCTTTCTTTGCTGGAAACATGCATGGGTGGGTACGACCTATCCTTCTCCAGCATTGGGAAGGCAAAGATCCTGACATGAAGATCTTCGGACCAATGCCTCAAGGTGTGAAAAGCAAAATGAACTACATTCGCTACATGAAAAACAGCAAGTACTGCATCTGCCCAAGGGGCTTCGAAGTGAACAGTCCTCGAGTAGTTGAAGCCATCTTCTATGAATGTGTTCCTGTGATCATATCCGACAATTTTGTTCCTCCACTCTTTGAAGTCCTAAACTGGGAAGCATTCGCTATCTTCGTGGCAGAGAAAGACATACCCAATCTAAAAAATATACTCCTGTCCATCCCAGAGGAGAAGTACATGACCATGCAACACAGAACAAGGAAGTTGCAACGACATTTTCTGTGGCACAAAGCTCCTGTGAAATATGACCTCTTTCATATGACTCTTCACTCAATTTGGCTAAATAGAGTGAATCAGATTAGATTGTGAGGAATTATAATATGGGTTTCCTTCTAGCCTATGACCGAGGCACAGGTCGTGGAAGAAAACAAGAGACGGATGATGAACAACCAGACTTTCTGAAAAATAGCAAGTGGCACTTGGTTGTCATCATACATGTTGAAACAGAGGTGAAGCAAACTTCGGCTCTTCCATCCTCACTTTGAATTTCTCTCATGGTATATCTTGTAGAATGACTGTATGTAAATGTAAATAGATTCATTTGTTCAGTGGCAACGGTGTGAGTATTGAACTGCTCCGAGCTGGAAGGTGCAAAATTCCGGGCAAGGCAGCATCTTCATTGAAAAATTTGGAGCTAAAAGAATAGGAAAAATGCCATTCCTAAGAGTTGCAACGTGATTGATTTGGATGCGGGTTGGAAGTTGCAACATTGGACTGGTTTTATTGAGCGAGCCTGTGTATATCCTAATAAATGTGACCCTCGTGTTTTTATGTTGTGAAGAAATAAGAATAGTAGATGCTATACTTGCGTCAAGAACTTGATATGCTACGTATTCCTTGCCGGCCACCTTAAATTTGATACGATCCACATCAGCCATAAGATACAGTTGTATAAACAATCGTCTCATCGTCATAGTTGGCTTTGCCTGTTCTGCACCATCCTTTTCGATCTTATCTTTTAAGAAAGCCCATCAAGATTACTTGTTGATTCACTACGTGACTGTAAATTGAAAATGGTTAAGATAAGAAGGGAGTTTGAACCTGCGGGGGGAGCTATTAAAGAGTTGGGCTCACCTTAAAGCTTATTAAGTCAAACTTGAGATTGCGTTGACTCATCTGGAATATTAAAATATTTATATAAAAAAGACTTTAAAAACTGAATATGAAATTCTATTTGAGAAATGTGAGACGAATAATTTAAAAAGAAAGCGGAATATAATAATGTTTAATAAGAATAGTATTGCTTCACAAAATGATGAATTTATTTTACACGGAGAGTTTCACAATAAACTGGCGTACCTCGTTCCTTCGAGTATATGGATTCATCTTGATTATTAAAAATATTGTTGATAAGCGATGGCCCCATTTACGCGGCGGCGAGGGGATGCTGCTGGCTTGGTTAACCAAGCAGCGGCAGTGGGGCCTTGTCTCCGGTGCGGCGGCGGACGGAGTGGGTATCCGCCGGAGACTCTGGACGAGTGTGGATGACCACCTCCGTTGAAGAGGTCGGCTGACATTTTTTTATTTGTCACAAAGGAACAGTGCATTTGATGTGATGTTCATTGTGATTGATTTGAAATCATTAAAACAACAGATTGCTGAAGACGTGGGAGAGACGCCAATGCTGGTGCACGTCTACGACCATCGGCAAGGAGAAAGACGGCCTCGGCTTAGAAGAGAAGGCCAAGGCCGGGAGCTGGCCGGGGATCGTCAAAAGTGGAAGGAGGGCTGCCCTGTCCCAGACGAGATGATTCTCGTGGAGCAGCTCGATGCCTACAATTCCAATGTGTCGCTACCCGCGAGCAAAGCCGGATCAAACGAAGCCAACATTGACCAACCTGCAAGCAAAGAAGGATCAAAGATGTGGGGGGTGCTGGTCCAAGGGCCCTGGGGGTTGCAGTGTGCGGCTTGCTACACATTGAAGACCGACACGGTGAAATCGACCATGGGTTACTGCACCTAATTATGCTTGGCAAGAGCTAGCTCCTTTGGGAAGGATGCGGCCTTGCAGCTCGGGAATTCGTGGCTCGTTGACACCACCCTTTCCAGATCCCAATGGGAGCAACATCGATGGCCATGACCATGAACTTTTGAAGTTTTATTCTTCTTCGGTCTTCCTTCCTTGGGGAGGGTACTCATGATTGATCGTATCATGCGTGACCACACCAAGTTCATCGCTGTGACCTTTGAATAAGTGTACATGTATCATACAAATTGATGATGGGCGCCGACCCTATCATATAATATTGTTTTCATTGAATACAATACAAGTCCAGAACTGTTTAGTCTGTAGTTCCCTGATTTACTTTGTTCACAGTTATATTGAATTTCATATTGTCCAATCTAGATTGGCTTGATACAGTTATATACACCATTTATGTATGAGTGTGTTCTGGTATTGACTCGAACTAGTCGATACAAGTAGTAGGTAAAAACAAGCCGGGATTGTCGTTGTTCAACTAGCGATAGCTTTCAAATAGTCAACTAGCAGTAGAAATCAAAAAGAACAGCAACCAAGTAAGAAACATAGCTCCCCAATTGGTCCTTCACCTCCCTGTCTCCCAATACTACAATCGATGGGTCATCACAGAAGAGAATCGGTTTTAGATGGTAACCTTCTGAAGAAGTCGACTGTCAAGAAAGGCAAGCTTTTGCGGCGCCGGAGGTATGGATGCCTCATCGCGCAGAACACAGTGACGACGGCCACAATCCGGGATGGCGTCAACAAGAGAAGGCCGGCGGTGACAGAGCAGGCGGCGATAAACAGGGTGGTCGCTCTTGGGTCAAGCCCACTTAGCAGCGCCATCACCCTCTCTCCCTGCGTCCCAAAGTCGCCGGCTACCGTCTACAACCTATCGACATATAGCTCTCATACGATCATATCTCATTCTCACCGAGACCAACGACCTAGAGGTTGGAAAGGTGTCGAATTCTTCGTCCAATTAGTCGGAATGAACGTCCTCGGCGTAAGATAGATGGACGTCAATGTGGGGTGGATGCTTGTAGGCCTGCTTGTACTAACAAAAGTGGATCAAGATGGGATATAGGAAGATGATGACCGCCTTCGCTCCAAACAAGCATTTTAGATTTAAATGTGTGACTTGAAAGAGTTTTAAAATATGGATATGTGTGGGTAATCCTCTGTAACTGCAACTCTTCAAGTCCTAAATTGATTTGTGATAAAGAAGTACACAAGATTTTTGGAGTAGTTGTTGCCTAGAGCAAATTTATAACTGAATTTGAGTGGAGCTCAGAAATCAGAATAGGTTGCGCCAAGTCAAGTTGAGTTGCACATTGTTATTGATTTATATAAATAATGTACATAAGATTATAAAGATCTAAGATTCTAAGTATTTAAGATAATATATTATAGTCCTGCTGAAACACACGAGCATTTCACAATATTGCTATTTGTCAACCCCAAACAAATTAACTGCAATAATCAACATGACCAAGCCAAAAAGGAGTTTCTTCACTCAAATAATGGGATCGTTCTCATGCATGTTAACCATAATCAAATGCGATGAGTTTGACGAGAACAACAAATCAATATAAGAAAAAAATTTACTGAAAATGCATTCAATATGATCCATTCAACTAGTATTAGATCACAATATCTGTTTCAATATAGTAACAAATCGGTGGAATTACCATCAAAGATATGTACAATCTTCTTAGCAACATATGAAGTCAGAGAGTCCATCTATGCCCACAAACTTGGTAAGTCCATTAGCAAGCATACTCTTCTTCCAACTAGTAGAATTCAGAAGCAGTTTCAGAGCGTACAACCTGGTAATCCCCGCCGGACATGAACATGATCAAGATAGACTAAATGGAACTCTGTATACTGCCCACAAAACAAGCTGATCGACGTGTATGTCATGAAGATCAAAACCGCAGCCTCCAAAACTAGTACAATGCTCATTAATCACAGCACTAGAGAGTGTCCACAAACTGGGAAATATAAAATATGAATCAAGAAGCTAGGAAATTGATCAGCTTTCTCACCAACATTTAGGTCCTCATCAAAAACAAGAAACAACTTATCAACTAGTAAAGAAATTGAATTCAAGATGTGATGAGCAGGAATAGACGAGAGTCTGCTGTTGAACGGAGCTAGAATGAGATGAAACAGAGAAGAACCAATGTGTGATCAAAAGATAGGCAAGAAAGAGCTGAAAAAGACCAAGAACGCATTAGGCTTAACAGAGAAATTTTGCATGCACGAATGAACTCGTAACACCATTGTGCACGATCAGATCATGCAGCAATTATAGATGCCAAGACGACGAACAATGCATATGACACAATCTACCAAGAACAGGGCAACATAGAAGAGAAAGACCCATGATCGAAGATAACGAACAAGTCAGATATAGAAGACGAGAAAGAAGAGGAAGACGAAGATCAAGAAGACACCGGTTATGGGGACGACGATGCTGGGGAGATCACCGGTCAGGGAGATCTTGGCGGTCAGGGAGATGGATCGTCTACCACCGGCGGACCTGGTTTGCACCAACAGAGACAGATGGCGGCTCCGAGGATGGGAACAACGACCATGATAACGATTGCGATGACGTTCCTGGGCAAGGATCGGAGCTTGGGGACCTCTTTAGCGATGAGAATGAAGATCCCGTCGGCAGCGATTAGAAGCATCATGGTGAACAGCGCTGCCGAAATTTGCTGGCAATCGAACCCGGAGAGGATGGCCATGTCGGCGGCGGCGGCGGCGGCGGCGGTGGCTGGGGAAGTGATTTTGGAGGGAGATGTGCGGTTTGATTTTGATGGGTTCAACAAATATATACTTGTGAGTGAGGATACTGGGCTTATTGTACAGTAGAATGGGCTTCAAAAGGTGGGCTTTGGATCCTAATGGCCCATTTAGATCGCCGGCTATGGTTATTGGTGCCCTGTGCCAATTCCTCTTTAGGATCTACAAGACATCACAATTTTTCACCAGTTATTGTTTTTCTTCGTTTGTAACCATTTAAATATGCAGTCACAGAGCCATCATGTCTTGTGGTTTCAACGATTTTGTCTTTTGATTGTGCAAAATTTTGATCTTCTTGTTTGAATTCATGCTGTTCTGTTGAGTAAAATAATTTTGATGAGGTTGTTTAATTAGGGTTTTAGGCTTTAATTACCATATAATAAGACCGGATTAATTGTCGGCTTTTACTTTTAAGGCCCATTCAAAAATCAAGCATTGGTTATTTCGTGGGCCGGTAATTCTTTTTTTATAGCATTTTGGGTATTTATAAAATGATAATAATGAAATAATATCATTAGCTACCAAGATGCAGCTGATTATGATGCATAAGTCCAAATTGCGTTAATTTCCTATTTTATAAAAAAATAAATAAATTATTGGTTGAAATATTCATCGATCATCCTTGGTTCCCTTGTAATCGAAATGCGTAATTCTTTGGGGTAATTGGTTGAAATATTCATCAAGACCTATTACAACTTAAGCTTGGCAAAATCTGAAGTTGGCAGTCAATCTGCTGCTCACAAACTGGCTTGCAATAATATGTACCGAAAGCAAATGCAATTTTACATAGTCTCAGAGTACTTCCCCTGCAGGTGCAACACCTACTCAATCTCTAGCATCATGCACAAATTTGAGAAATACGGATCATGAAAATAAGAACCTGGTGAGCATCAAAAACAAGAACCAACTCAAGAACTAGTAAAGAGCATCATAGCTAGGTGAGATGAACAGAGGTAGATGACAATCTGGTGCTCATTTTTTATTTCTTTCCAGGAAGATTACAAACCAAAATGGCTTACAAAAAACAAAAAGTACAACCGGAATGGGAAAAGATAGCTAGCTCTAGACTAACAAAAGCTAGATTTAGAGATGGAAAAACCAATTAGAACTCATAGAGAAAGTTTGCATGCATGCAAGAACTAACCGTAACAGACAAACGAGGACCAAAATCGTTGGAAAGATCCACCTATATGAGTCGATGGCGAATGTATGAGCTGAGCAAGAAATTATAAGAATGGTGATGATTGGTGGTGGAGATGCACCCGCAGTTTAAAATACCATATTGCGTTGGCACCCGGTCATACCCCGTATACAGCCTATCGCTTTTAAATCTTGTAAGATTTAAGATTTTATATCATTTTACCCATACCCGATTTGTAATCATGAAATTATAAAAAAATATTTGGTTTTTTTGTTAAAAATCATTGTATTTTAATCAATATTTAATAAAATATTTATACCAAAGTAAATTTTTAATATTTAATAAATTATTTTATTTATAATTTTAGAACATAATTCAATTGAACTAAATACATTTTATATCACCTAAAATCCATATAATCATGGGTATGATTTTTAAAATGATGGGTACACCACCAGGGAATAAAGAGTTTATTGGAAAAGCTGGTCGAGTAGTAAAGGGAGACAAATATGGGACGATCAAAGCTCTAAGTGCATTCTACCTCACGTTTAGCTCCAAAGGATTCCGAGGCTGATACTAAGGTAAATGGGTTGGATTCCGATTTATGCTTGTTCGATTAGGCTAGACTAGAAACTGCATATTTTATATAAAAAATACAATTTTTGACCATTAGTACTTTAGATTATTTTCAACAAATTTAATTAAATTATAAAACAATAATATAACAATAAATTTAAATAAGAATACATGAATCAATTTTAAATTTTAAGTTTTGTGGATGTAGTTGGTTACATACCTTGAGGATAGGAATTGCTAATTGATGCCAGGGACACAACCAATTAACATACCAAAAGTCACGTGGGTAGGACTCTCTAGGGAATTCATTTGCTAGGGCTGCTAAACAAGCGTGCAAGTCGAGCTTAACCTGTGCTTGAACTTTGCTCAAACAGCTCGAAGTTCATTCGAACTCGACACGAGATCAACGAATTTTGAATATATATACTCAAAATTAACTCGAACTTTTTTATATTATTCGAGCTTAAATAAACTTAAATTGTTTAATTTTCGAAGCTCGAATCCACTTTGTTTGATAGCTCGAAACGAACTCGTTTTGGAATACGAAACAAGCTCATTTCAGAGTTCGAAACCAGCTCGTTTCACAACTCGGAACCAGTTCGATCATATAGTTGAAAGTAGCTCATGTAAGAGAAAACATATAGCTTAAATTAACAAAATACCTAAAACACCATTCAATAATATATATATCTAAAAAGCTAAACTGCTTAGAATTGTAAACCCAAAATTGAAAAAAAATTATAAAAAGTTTATATTTTATAGTCTTTATCTATATTTAGATAGCTTTTATCAAGCCTTCATCCTGGGAAAAAAAATAACTGATATCATCCATTATAAGATGTTAAATTAAATAAAAATAAATAAATTTTATAAAAAGAATAAATATATTCTATTATCATCTGCAATGAATAAAGTTTATGCTTGTATTCAAATAACTACCAAAGCCATAATAAGTTAACAACTAACAAAAGTAAATATTAAAATTTAAACATACATTGTGATTGAATATGTGATGCAAAACAAATTTATAAGTCATACTAGGTACGATGATTACTATGTATTTCATATTCAATTGGTCCTTTGCCTCCCTGTCTCCCAATACTACAATCGATGGCTCATCATAGAAGAGAATCGGTTTTAGACGGTAACCTTTTGAAGAAGTTGATTGTCAAGAAAGACATGCTTTGTGGCACTGGAGGAATGGATGCCTCATCATGCAGAACAGAGTGACGACAACCACAATCTGGGGTAGTGTCACCAAGAGAAGGCCGACGGTGACAGAGCCATCACCCATTTAGCAGGCGGCGATAAATTGGGTGGTCGCTCTTGGGTCACGCCCATTTAGCAGCGCCATCACCCTCTCTCCCTACGTCGCAAAGTCGCCGACCACCGTCTGTAACCTTCCACATATAGATCTCACATGATCATATCTCATTCTCACCGAGACCAACGACCTAGAGGTTGGAAAGATGTCGAATTCTTCATCCAATTGGTCAAAATGAATGTCCTCCCCTCATAGTTGCTAAAGTCAGAATCAAATGTTGAATCGGATTGGAAGGAAGTCACTGAATCAGATTGATTCATAAAAAATCGTATAAGAATCAGTTCACTTGAATCGGTCAAAATCAGTAGTTTACTAGTTATACAATATTTCATTCTCATGTTATTTTTATGTTACAATGTGTATTATATTTTATGATATTTTTCATATTTTTTAGCTTTTTTTTAATTATTTAGAGTTAGTTATTATTTTTTACTCGAGTCGGATTAGAGTCAACTTTTAATTATGAAAATACAACCTAGTATTTCTTTCCCCCGATTCTCTCTCCGACGCGCCGCCCCTCCTTCACCTCCGCCGATTGCCGCCGTCACCGCCTCCGCCCAATCCGCCCCGCCCCGTCTCCTCTCGCCGGCCCAACCCGTCCCCCCTCCCTTCCTTGTGTCCCCGCCCCACCCCGCCACCCACTTCCCCGCCTGCCTGCCCATCCCCCACGCACCTCGCCGCTGCCCCACAAACCAATCTGTCCCCCCCCCCCCCACTCCATGCTGTCAACCACACCCAATCCTCCCCACCCCACCACACCTTACCCCGTCGGCCCCTCCCGTCCCCCCACGCACCCGACCATTGCCCACATCCAATCCACCCCACTCACCCGTCACCCCTTCACCGCCCTTGCCACCCCGTCCTCCCTCCACCGCCATTGCCCCGCAACCACCCCCCGTAGCCCATCGCTGCTTGCCACCTCCCCGCCGCCGTCCATAATCAGCTCAAATTAGGTGAAATTGGATAGAATCGGCCGATTCACGAACCGATTTTCACGAAGACTGATTTACCCATGTTTTTTGATGCAAATTGTCTCTGATCGGATTTAAATCGGCCGATTCAAGGTAGAATCGGCCAATTTTTGCAAGTATGCCTCGGCGTAAGATAGACGGACGTCAATGTGGGGTGGATGCTTCTAGGCCTGCTTGTACTAACAAAAGTGGATCAAGATGGGATATAGGAATATGATGACTGCCATCGTTCCATCTCATCCAAACAAGCATTTTAGATTGAACTGTATGACTTGAAAGAGTTTTAAAATATGGATATATGTCGGTAATCCGCTGTAGCTACAAGTCTTCAAGTCCTAAATTGATTTGCCTAGGGCAAATTTATAAATTAATTTGAGTGGAGCTCAGAAATCCAAATACGTTGCGCCAAGTCAAGTTGAGTTGCAAATTGTTAATGGTTTATATAAATAATGTGCATAAGATTATAAAGATCTGAGATTCTTAGTATTTAAGATAATATATTATAGTCCTGCTTAAACACACGAGCATTTCACAATATTGCTATTTGTCAACCCCAAACAAATTAACTGCAATAATCCAACATGAGCAGGCCAAAAAGGAGTTTCTTCACTCAAATGATGGATCGTTCTCATGCATGTTAACCATAATCAAATACGATGAGTTTGACGAGAGCAACAAACCAATATAAGAAGAAAATATTTTTGAAAATGCATACAATATGATCCACTCAACTAGTATTAGATCACAATATCTGAGACGACAACAGGAGCGATGCACACAGGAGGAATGGATGCCTCATCATGCAGAACAGAGTGACGACAACCACTGTAAAACCCGTGACTCGAGTCAGGGTTTTACGTTACCGAACCAGTCGGTTCGACCGTTGGTTCGAGTCGAGTCAGTTTCATGAATCGCGTGCTGAGTCGAGACCAGCCGTGAGTTATGAGCGATGAGAGTCAGGTGTACCTGAATATATGATGATAACGTCGAGAAGATGGTGAGATGCGAGTTATCTGAATATATGAAAGTATGCAGTATTTTTTCTTTTTATATGTTTGATCGTAGAAATAGTTTTAGGCCGAATAACGCATTAGGATGCGTTTGATTATATTCGGGTGGGTTATTAGTTATAGAGCATGCCATTTGGATGTTGTTGTGTTTGTTTTATTTTATGTGATTTTTCCATATTTTTTTAGATTTTTTAGAATTTATTACGAACTAGTTATTATTTTGACTCGAGTCGGAATCGAGTCAATACTAAATTACAAGTTTGCCACCCAACTATTTCTTCTCCACCCCCGACCTTTTCTCCCCCACGCCCAAACCCTAGCCGCCGCGCCGCCCCTGTTCGCGCGCCACCGCCGCCACGGCCGACGCCGCCTGGCCGCCGATCGACGCCGCCCTGCCCCGCCTTGCCGTCACCGCGCCACCCCGAACAGCCCCGGCCGCCACCACCTCGCCACGACGCCAGAATCCGCCCGCGAACCGCGACACGCCGCCCACTGATTCCGCCGCCGTCCGGGCCGCGCCGCCGCCGCTGTGACCCCGACGACCACCCCCTCGACGTCGCCGACGTTTCCCCCATCGTCCCGACCACCGTCGAGGCCGGCCGGAGCCTCGATCGGAGAACGCCGCCACCGCCGCCCATTTTCGACGCCGCCGTCGACGGCCATCGCCGCCTCGGCTACCCTGTTTGACACCACCATTGGACCGAGCTCGTCGAGCTGGTGCCGATAGACCCCCTGATTGCCCCGTCCCAAATCATCGCCGGAAAACCGTCGGAATCCGCCGGAAAACCGCCGACACTCGCCGGAAAACCGCCGGAACCGCCGGAAATTGGATTTGTGGGAAATTCGCCGGATCATCCGCCGAACGCACCCGGTCCAATCTGATCGGACTTCGGACGCCGCTAGGTGCCGAATTCGAGTTTCGAGCCACGAAACGGAAACCCTAGCCGTCGCCGATTTTCGACGACGCGAGGTATAATTTATTTTAATTTAATTATTTGAAAGTTTTGATTATTAGAATTGCATGCTAGGATTGGTGAATTGTGTGTTATAATAATATATATAAATGTAGATTTGATTAAGGATAAAAATATGAAATTTGTTTGATTGTGTGGTGTTAAAAATAGAAGTTATGAAACTAATTAGGGTTATTAAGTAATAATCATGATCTAATCAAACTAGCTTAAGTAGACTCGCTAGAATTGATATAGGTTGATGTGTGTTGATTGACGTGTGATTGTGTTGATTGTGTGTGTATGCTATAGGATATGTGATTCATCATGCGGGCGTTAGTTTTTAGCTTGATTGTGTAGGTACGGTGTAGGAGCTCGCCGCCTAGGCGGCGTGGACCCGTTTGGAGCTTCTACCAGGTCCGTTTAGGACTCGTTCTCTGATTTACGCTACTCTCTTGTGTATTTGATTTATTATGTGCAGGACGAGTTAAGTGGCGTTTTATCGAATCCCACTTAACTCGGGCCATTTAGCCAACGATTTTCCGGATTAATAACCCTCGAGGATGAGATCCCTCGAGTTTGTTTTCGAACTTCAGATCCAGCTCACGTTGCCTTCGGGCCTATTGTATAAATCCCAACCCAGACCTATATATATGTATAGTTTTCGTGTTTTTGTGAGAGACTGAATGAGGGAAATCCGACTACCGTGCTACGCGAGCGGGCACGTGTGTGTCGACAGTGGGCTCTGGAATGGTGTGCGGGCCGTTTCATTCCCGAGGGATCCTGACAACTCCACCTTTGAGTTCCTCAAACCCGGAGAAGTGTGGAGGTTCACGGGTACTGCATTGCAGCGCATGTCTAGACTTGTGGTTTCAAAGGGTACTGAAGGCGACTGCCTGAGAGTACTCGGCCTTCGTGCTCAAGGCCAGGAGTAATATGGAAGGTGCAGAGGGCGGAAAGGAATGAGATTTGACGCGAGAAGCAATAGAGAAATGGCCGAGGCATGAGAATGTGAAAGATAGGGGGACGCTGTCGACCCGAGGGCGACGGCTCCCGTATGTGCCCTGATGAGAGTTCTTGAGGAAGTATATGGTTTTCATTCAACAGGAGAGTTTGCTCTCCTGTGCCAGATTGATATTAGTTATTTTCCGGGCCGGTAACACTCGTTACTGACGGTTTTTCTATATATATGTAGGTGAGGAATGCGAGCGATGAAAGCTGTCGGGACTGCGGAGGAGCAGCACGGAACCGCGCACACATGTACCTGCCGCGTGTAACGTATAATGACGGTGTGTTATTGTTACGTGAATGATAATTTTGATGTGTTTGCTTGAGATGAATTACTTGTTATGAAACGAACTGATAAATATGAATGAGTAGGGAGCCTTGGAGTTCAGACTCGGCTCAGGTAAAAACGAATGAGATAATGATTGAATGTCACGGTAGATTATTATGTGTTATCGTATTTTTATAAAATAGTATATATTTTCTTTTGGTTTCTCATTTATTATTTTGTCTTGTCTTTGCTTGTACATCATAGCATGCATGTAGGACTACGTTAGAACCCACGCATCCCATCCATGCATTTCATATTTGCATCTCCATCTTGAAACGCCGAGGGTAGATCCGGGTCGGCTTAACCGAACCCAGTAGATTAGCGAACGGTTCGGTCGCCGGTGACATTTCCGGGTCGGTTCACGGGTGAGCCGAAACGAGTCTTCCCCAACCACAATCTGGGGTGGTGTCACCAGAGAAGGTCGACGGTGACAGAGCCATCACCCATTTAGCAGGCGGCGATAAATTGGGTGGTCGCTCTTGGGTCACGCCCATTTAGCAGCGCCATCACCCTCTCTCCCTACGTCGCAAAGTCGCCGACCACCGTCTGTAACCTTCCACATATAGATCTCACATGATCATATCTCATTCTCACCGAGACCAACGACCTAGAGGTTGGAAAGGTGTCGAATTCTTCATCCAATTGGTCAAAATGAATGTCCTCCGCTCATAGTTGCTAAAGTCAGAATCAAATGTTGAATCGGATTGGAAGGAAGTCACTGAATCAGATTGATTCATAAAAAATCGTATAAGAATCAGTTCACTTGAATCGGTCAAAATCAGTAGTTTACTAGTTATACAATATTTCATTCTCATGTCATTTTTATGTTACAATGTGTATTATATTTTATGATATTTTTCATATTTTTTTAGCTTTTTTTTTTAATTATTTAGAGTTAGTTATTATTTTTTACTCGAGTCGGATTAGAGTCAACTTTTAATTATGAAAATACAACCTAGTATTTCTTTCCCCCGATTCTCTCTCCGACGCGCCGCCCCTCCTTCACCTCCGCCGATTGCCGCCGTCACCGCCTCCGCCCAATCCGCCCCGCCCCGTCTCCTCTCGCCGGCCCAACCCGTCCCCCCTCCCTTCCATGTGTCCCCGCCCCACCCCGCCACCCACTTCCCCGCCTGCCTGCCCATCCCCCACGCACCTCGCCGCTGCCCCACAGACCAATCTGTCCCCCCCCCCCCCACTCCATGCTGTCAACCACACCCAATCCTCCCCACCCCACCACCACCTTACCCCGTCGGCCCCTCCCGTCCCCCCACGCACCCGACCATTGCCCACATCCAATCCACCCCACTCACCCGTCACCCCTTCACCGCCCTTGCCACCCCGTCCTCCCTCCACCGCCATTGCCCCGCAACCACCCCCCGTAGCCCATCGCTGCTTGCCACCTCCCCGCCGCCGTCCATAATCAGCTCAAATTAGGTGAAATTGGATAGAATCGGCCGATTCACGAACCGATTTTCACGAAGACTGGTTTACCCATGTTTTTTGATGCAAATTGTCTCTGATCGGATTTAAATCGGCCGATTCAAGGTAGAATCGGCCAATTTTCTGCAAGTATGCCTCGGCGTAAGATAGACGGACGTCAATGTGGGGTGGATGCTTCTAGGCCTGCTTGTACTAACAAAAGTGGATCAAGATGGGATATAGGAATATGATGACTGCCATCGTTCCATCTCATCCAAACAAGCATTTTAGATTGAACTGTATGACTTGAAAGAGTTTTAAAATATGGATATATGTCGGTAATCCGCTGTAGCTACAAGTCTTCAAGTCCTAAATTGATTTGCCTAGGGCAAATTTATAAATTAATTTGAGTGGAGCTCAGAAATCCAAATACGTTGCGCCAAGTCAAGTTGAGTTGCAAATTGTTAATGGTTTATATAAATAATGTGCATAAGATTATAAAGATCTGAGATTCTTAGTATTTAAGATAATATATTATAGTCCTGCTTAAACACACGAGCATTTCACAATATTGCTATTTGTCAACCCCAAACAAATTAACTGCAATAATCCAACATGAGCAGGCCAAAAAGGAGTTTCTTCACTCAAATGATGGGATCGTTCTCATGCATGTTAACCATAATCAAATACGATGAGTTTGACGAGAGCAACAAACCAATATAAGAAGAAAATATTTACTGAAAATGCATACAATATGATCCATTCAACTAGTATTAGATCACAATATCTGTTTCAATATAGTAACAAATCGGTGGAATTACCATCAAAGATATGTACAATCTTCTTAGCAACATATGAAGTCAGAGAGTCCATCTATGCCCACAAACTTGGTAAGTACGAAGTACGAACCCATTAGCAAGCATACTCTTCTTCCAACTAGTAGAATTCAGAAGCAGTTTCAGAGCGTACAACCTGGTAATCCCCGCCGGACATGAACATGATCAAGATAGACTAAATGGAACTCTGTATACTGCCCACAAAACAAGCTGATCGACGTGTATGTCATGAAGATCAAAACCGCAGCCTCCAAAACCAGTACAATGCTCATTAATCACAGCACTAGAGAGTGTCCACAAACTGGGAAATATAAAATATGAATCAAGAAGCTAGGAAATTGATCAGCTTTCTCGCCAACATTTAGGTCCCCATCAAAAACAAGAAACAACTTATCAACTAGTAAAGAAATTGAATTCAAGATGTGATGAGCAGGAATAGACGAGAGTCTGCTGTTGAACGGAGCTAGAAAGAGATGAAACAGAGAAGAACCAATGTGTGATCAAAAGCTAGGCAAGAAAGAGCTGAAAAAGACCAAGAACGCGTTAGGCTTAACAGAGAAATTTTGCATGCACGAATGAACTCGTAACACCATTGTGCACGATCAGATCATGCAGCAATTATAGATGCCAAGACGACGAACAATGCATATGACACAATCTACCAAGAACAGAGCAACATAGACGAGAAAGACCCATGATCGAAGGTGACGAACAAGTCAGATATAGAAGACGGGAAAGAAGAGGAAGACGAAGATCAAGAAGACAACGGTTATGGGGACGACGATGCGGGGGAGTTCACCGGCCCGCGCGGAGATGCTGCCGGTGAGGGAGAAGGAGCGTCTTCCTCCGGCGGGGGCGATCACCGGTGAGGAAGATACTGCCAGTGAGGGAGATGTTGCCCGTGAGGAGATGTTTCCGGTGAGGGCTGTCGAACGTCTTCCTCCGGCGGAGCTGGTTTGCACCACCAGAAACAGATGGCGGCTCCGAGGATGGGACCAACGACCATGATAACGATTGCGATGACGTTCTTCGGCAAGGATCGGAGCTTGGGGACCTCGTAAGCGACGATAATGAAGATCACGTCGGCAGCGTACAGAACCATCATGGTGATCAGCGCGGCCAACATTTGCCGGGAATCGAACCCGGCGAGAATGGCCATGTCGGCGGCGGCGGCAGCGGTGCGGGGAAGAGATTTTGGAGGGAGATGTGCGGTTTGATTTTGATGGGCTTCAACAAATATATACTTGTGATTGGGGATACTGGGCTTCTTGTACAGTAGAATGGGCTTCAAAGGTGGGCTTTGGATTCAAAGGGCCCATTTAGATCGCCGTCAATGGTTATCGGTGCCCTTGTGCCAATTCCTCTTTCTTCTTTTGTGACCATTTAATATTGTAAATTGCCAGTGCTTCTTCTTTCTCATTCACTTGTTCCAAAAAAATATGTAGTCACAGAGCCATCATTGTCTTGTGCTTTCAACGATTTTTTCTTTTCATTGTGCAAAATTTTGATCTTCTTGTTTGAATTCATGCTGTTCGTTTGGGTAAAATAATTATGATGAGGTTGTTTAATTAGGGTTTTAAGCTTTAATTATCATATAATAAGACTGGCTTAAATGTTGGCTTTTACTCTTACAACCCATTCAGAAAGAACTGGTTTGTTCCTCCAGAGTGCGATGCCAATGAAAACGTCAAACATCTCCACCATCGATCATCCCAGAGTGACAGTGGAGACGTACAGTGTCTCTATTGATGTCTCTCCTAGGATGAGCCAAAATTTTTGCATTGAGAAATCAAGCATTGGTTATTTCGTGGGCTCGGTAATATCTTTTATTTTATAGTATATTGGGTATTTATAAAATTATAATGATGAAATAATATCATTAGCTACCAAATTATTTATAATTTTAGAACATAGTTCCAATTGAACTAAATACATTTTATATCACCTAAAAATCCATACAATCACGGGTATGATTTGTAAAATGATGGGTACCCCATTTACTGGGGAATAAAGAGTTTATTGGAAAAGCTGGTCGAGTAGTAAAGGGAGACAAATATGCGACGATCAAAGCTCTAAGTGCATTCTACCTCATGTTTAGCTCCAAAGGATTCCGAGGTTGATACCAAGGTAAATGGGTTGGATTTCGATTTATGCTCGTTCGATTAGGCTGGACTAGAAACTGCATATTTTATATAAAAAATACAATTTTTGACCATTAGTACTTTAGATTATTTTCAACAAATTTAATTAAATTATAAAATAATAATATAACAATAAATTAAAATAAAAATATATGAATCAATTTTAGATTATTTTCAACAAATTTAATTACATTATAAAATAATAATATAAAATAAATTTAAATAAAAATATATAAATCAATTTTAAATTTTAAGTTTTGTGGATGTGGTTGGTTACATACCTTGAGGATAGGAGTTGGTAATTGATGCCAGGCACACACCCTATTAACATACCAAAAGTCATGCGGGTAGGACTGTGTGGGGAATTCATTTGCTTAGACCGTTAAATGAGCGTGCTGAGGTGAGCTTAACCGGTGATCGAACTTTATTCGCATAGTTCGAAGTTCGTTCAAACTCAAAATGAGATCAACGAGTTTTGAATATATATACTCGAAATCAACTCGAACTTTTTTATGTTGTTCGAACTTTAATATACTTAAACTATTTAATTTTGAGGAGCTCAAAACCAATTTGTTAAAGAGCTCAAAACTATCTCGTTTGGGTGTTTGAAACAAGCTCATTTCAGAGCTCGAAACCAGCTCGTTTCACCGTTCGAAACCAACTCAATCTTTTCCAGTTTCAACCATATTTCAATTTTTTTAAACAAAAACATACATGTTATAAAAATTAAAATTAATAAAAATAGTCTATCAATAATAAATAATCTTTTTTAGTTTCAACAATGTTTCAATTTTCTTAACAAAATACCTAAAATATCATTCAATAGTATATATTTCCAAAAACTAAAATGCTTAGAATTATTAACCTAAAAATAGAAAAAAATTATAAAAAATTTATATTTTATAGTCTTTATCTATATTTAGACAATTTGGGAAAAAATTAATGGATATCATTTATTATAAGATGTTAAATTAAACAAAAATAAATAAATTTTATAAAAAAATAAATATATTTTCTTATTATCCCCAATGAATAAAGTTCATGCTCGTATTTAAATAATTAACAAAACCGTAACAAGTTAACAACTAAGAAAAATAAATATTAAAATTCTTAACATACATTGCGATTGAATATTTGATGCAAAAAAATTTATAAGTCATACTAGTACGATGATTACTATATATTTCATATTCAATTGTGCTTCGCCTCCCTGTCTCCCAGTACTACAATCGATGGCTCATGCCGCTCATCACAGAAGAGAATCGGTTTTCTGAAGAAGTCGACTGTCAAGAAAGGCATGCTTTTGCGGCGCCGGAGGTATGGATGCCTCATCGCGCAGAACACAGTGACGACGGCCACAATCTGGGATGGCGTCAACAAGAGAAGGCCGGCGGTGACAGAGCAGGCGGCGATAAACAGGGTGGTCGCTCTTGGGTCAAGCCCACTTAGCAGCGCCATCACCCTCTCTCCCTGCGTCCCAAAGTCGCCGGCTACCGGCTACAACTATCGACATATAGCTCTCATACGATCATATCTCATTCTCACCGAGACCAACGACCTAGAGGTTGGAAAGGTGTCGAATTCTTCGTCCAATTAGTCGGAATGAACGTCCTCGGCGTAAGATAGATGGACGTCAATGTGGGGTGGATGCTTGTAGGCCTGCTTGTACTAACAAAAGTGGAACAAGATGGGATATAGGAAGATGATGACAGCCTTCGTGTTGGGTTATCCAT